>PVLA01005891.1:0-135818 GCA_004027455.1 Hydrochoerus hydrochaeris
CCCGCCGAAAAGTAGCCCCAGACCTTTATGCTTTGGCCTCAGCTTCCCCCCTGAGTGGGGGTCACATGTGTCCCCCAGTTTTACGTCAGCCATTGCACTCTCCAGGGGAGCAGGGCTGGAAATCAAACCCGAGTGTCCCCAGCTCTATCTTCCTGAGGGCTGTTCCTAGGAGCGTGTTTCTGTCACCTCCCGAAGCACAGCTTTCCTCTAAGGCCCCTTGATTCCTCCCTGGCCCAAGACCTGGCTTTGGATCTCACGGTGCTGCCCAATGGGTGGTGGGTCTCAGAGGCTCCCCGAGGCCCCGCACAGTGCTCCCTGCTGACCCTCTAATCAGTCCACACAGTCCGATGGCTCCATTCCCCTCTGAGACTCGCTTGCTGGGGACACCCTGAACGCTCTCTCACAGATTCTGTTCCAAAATCCCAAGGCCCTGTCTCTTCTCCCCGACGGCTGCTCTTGTGCTTCGCCCCTTTCTCCTCCATGGGCCTCATGTTGGATCCCGGCTGAGTTAGCGGAGGACCCTTCCGGGAACCTGTGCAGGCTTCCAGAGGTGACTGGCATGCGAACCCACAGCCCGAGGGGAGCCCCACCGTGGGAAAGGGCCGGGCCTGATGGACAGCAGCAAGGGGAGGGCGGCAGGCGTGTCCGGCTCTTCCCCCTCTCCTGGCCTCCAGGCGGCTGGCCAGGGGTGAGCCGTCCTTTCCTTCCCCCACTTCGTGGTGTGCTCTCTGCTTCTCCAGTCTTGGAGGCCGTGGAGCCGGTGACCATGTTTGGACACCATGGAAACCCTGAGCCAGAACAACCCTCTTCTCCTCTAAGCTGACTTCCACACACGTTTCATCACAGCGGTCAGATGCTGACTGCCTCTCCTTTTGGCTCCAGCTGGCCTGGGTTCTCTTTGTCCTGGACAGCGAGGGTCTCCCTGGTCTTCCCGCTTAGCCTCCCCACATCTCCTGCCCCTGCTGGCCTCTGCTTGGTCCTGTAGCAGCCGTACTTGTCCTTGTCCTGTCAGAGCTGCTTGGGTCCTCGATTTCACAGTTCATTGAGATGCTAAGTCAGGACAAGCAGGAGGCCAACCTGCCCTTTAACAGGGGAGAGGATTTGGTCCAGTTAGAATAGCCATTTCCTCTTCTGGAAAGCAGCTGTAACACCAAACCTACAGACTGGTAGGGAGACTGCTGGGGTCACATATGAGGATATTGGTGCTGTTTCCACCCGTAGCAGTGGTCCTGGCAGTGGTCCCGGCAGTGGTCCCCATCTCCGTTTCTTCCTCCCAGCATGGGTGCCCTGCAAATGCTTTCCATGTGGAGTCGGGTTTGTTTACTGAAAACACGAGAGCTCAGGAGTGAGCATGGCCGCCCTGCAGGTAGCCTTGCCTTGTCTCAGAGAAGGGCTCTGTTCTGTGGGTGTCCTAACTTCGACTGGATTCTCTCAGGTGTCAGTGGCCCAGAGCGAGGCGAGCTCTGTGCTGTGCAGGAGTGAATCCGAGTGTGTCTGAGACCAGACAAAGGTCATCCTCCATGTACCTTGGGACAGGGAGGGTAGGACTTGTGTGGTCAAGCACGTGCGTCCTCCTGGGAGCCGGCACATTGTGCTTCTTAGTATGGAGGGTCAGGGCCGCCATCCACACATGCACCCCTGAGAAAGCAGTTTCACCAGCGCCGGTCCACTTGCCACTGACTGGAACAGAGAAAGAAGGCCCCCAACCCATAGCAAAAGGGGGTCCCCCAGAGTGGTGCTCTAGAAAGTCGTTCCGACCCCAGGGTGTATGGAGATGCTCCCTGTGATAGCTTTGCCTGCTTGTCCTGTCTCTGCCCTTCTCCAGAGCCGCTGAAAGCTACCATCAGTCCCAGGAAGGTGAAGAGCAGCGTGGGCAGCCAGGTTTCCTTGTCCTGCAGCGTGACGGGAACCGAGGACCAGGAGCTGTCCTGGTACCGAAACGGCGAAATCCTCAACCCGGGGAAAAACGTGAGGATCACAGGGATCAACCATGAAAACCTTGTCATGGATCACATGGTCAGAAGTGACGGGGGCGCCTACCAGTGCTTTGTGCGCAGTGACAAGCTGTCCGCCCAAGACTACGTTCAGGTGGTGCTCGAAGGTCAGTGGGCTCCGGGAGAGGGACGGTGGGCCCAGCCGTGCTGAGCCCAGTGTGCGTGCGCCCCGGGTCCCCCAGTCCGTAGTGCAGAGGAGCTGGCCAGGCTGAGTCGGGCAGAGAGCCCCTTCGGATGAGAAGTCAAGTGCAGCACGCCAGAAGTCACACGAATGTCACCCACTCGTGTCAAGAGTCACTTGTCCAGAGAGAAACCGCAGACACTTGACACGCAGGGCTTGTTGACATTTCCTCTTCCCCAGGCCTGAGCATCTCAATGATGCCTGTTTAGTGGCTGTCGTAGGCGTCACAGTGTTTGCTGTAGCAGCATCTCTGACTTCCCCCTCCGACCCACCAGAGGCCAAGACCCCTCCTGGCCTGTTGTGGCCACTGAGCATATATCCAGATGTCGCCTGTGGCCCCTGAGCGGGGTGGGGGCCGGGAAGCAGTGCAGCCACTGCTGAGAAGCTTAGCCTACAGGGGTCTTGCTTGGATGCAGAGGAGGAACTGTCTTGGGGCGCGATCACAGGCTCATGGGGTGCTGCCCTGTCCCTTCTCTTAACTAGCTACTGCGTATTGGAACCTTCTGACTTACCAGCCAGGGACAGGAGATGTGACAGGTAACAGTTAGGACAGGTATTAATGACCAGATAATTGCGCTAGCTTCCGTGTGTGAATTCGTGTGTCTGGGTAGAAATCCGGTCATTAGCTGTAATTTACCATTCATCTGTTATCAATCTATTCAAATAATGAAATGATTTTCAGGTAGCCCAAAGGGAGAATAAATAAAAATCCAGCCACATAGTAAAGTAGCTTTAACCCTGTCTTGAAGGTCAGTGAAAATTTCTCCTGCAGGTTTTTAACCTGAGCTGATTTTTAGGAGGCAGCTGGCTTAGCAATGAGATTCCTCTCTTGACTCGAGCGTCTGGCTGAACACAATGAGGATTTCTGAAACAGAGGTGAAATTAGCTGACGGTGTTGCGCTTGGATTCAATGCCTGACACTGCATTGCATGTAATAATTAAGAGCAGAAAGTGATCGATTTGCACCCAGCCAGGTCGCTAATGAGTTTGCAATCCAGTCCTTATAGAGTCACTATTTATAGCTTCTTTGTGAGAGAGAGAGAGAGAGAGAGAGAGAGAGAGAGAGAGAGAGAACCTGGGCCCTGTTGCCTTGGCAACCATCTACATCCATGGTGACTGAGAAAACCTAAAGAGCATATTGATAATCCCTAATGATGCCAAAAGGTTCAGGTTATCAGGGAGTGACAGAGTGGAGGATTTCAAAGACATGCGGGTCTCTCTGGGAAAATAGCATCCGCTTTCATCTCCAGAGAAGTCGTCGTTCTAACAGAGAGGGAGCAGGGCCACAGCGAACCTGCTCTCCGACTGATTCGTCACACATCAGTTTCCATTCAGGACAAGAAGCTTCATTTTATTTTTCTCTCTTCTGAGAGATGATGGCACTAATGTCACAAAAGAGCAGATTGGAATTACAGGCGCGTACCTTGCACCGGCTGCAAAACTGCATCCAACTGGTGTCTTCTGGGGAGGCCGCCCATGGTTCCCACCCGAATGGCCGTGACTGGAAAGGAAGGTGTGGAAACCCACAGGGCCACACTGCACAGGCGACCGCCGGGCCAGGGGGATCTTCCAGACTACGTAAACCACAGCCAGAGCGCATTGGGCTACTGAGAAACCCTGACAAAAGGAAACAGACCAGGTGAAGAATTCTTTCCTAAACAGATAAAAAAACATTTGAGTTTTCAGGGTTTAGTATAGAAATCGGGGTTTAGCCTGGCATGGTGGCACATGCCTGTAGTCCCAGCACTTGGGAGGCTGAGGCAGGAGGACTGCCACAAATTTTTACCTGGGCTACATAGTGAGTTCAAGGCCAACTGAGCTACATAAAGATTAATTTTTAAAAAGCATAATCGTCTCCATTCCGGAAGTGCTAACAGGATGCATGCTAGTGCTGTGTAAGCAGAGTTTAGGAACTCTGGGAAGACAAGGTGATGTGGAGATTCTGGAACCAGACAGATGGATCTGAGCCCAGAAGAAGGAGGAGGCTGTGATGTCCACACTGATGTCCCTTCCCCAGCACAAATCCATAGGCCTGTCCCACAGGAGGACGAAGCCAGAAGAGAAGCAAAGCGTGGAGTCTTTCAGTATTCAGGTGGGAAAAGACAGAGGGGGACAGTAGAGGGCCACGCCCTGCAGGAGGGGCCGAGGTCCCGGGAAACGGGTGTCGGCCTCACCATCCAACGCCTGCGCTGCAGAAACGTGCCGGACACCCAGGTCTCCAGCGCATTTATAACTGCAGCGAGGACAGACGAGCAAATGACAGGATGCTGAGACCGGCTGCCGAAAACCAAGGCACGCCACAGACAGGGACCGCAGAAGACCCAGGCATCAGCACCCGAGGGCGGACAGGGCTGTCACAATGCCAGTTCACACCCATGCCCAGTGAGGCGAAGGAGACACGGACAGACAGGTAACGAGTGAGGAAGCCAGCAGGGAACGGAGGCTGTGGAGACAATGCGCGGCCTGGCACGCAGCCTTGGGGAGGATCAGGGAGCCTGGAGGAGATGGAGACCATCCAGCCCGAATCATGGAGGGAAACGGACCCCAGGGCTGCCTGCAGCGGGCACAAGCAGGGTCCTCACAGGGCAATGGCCACAGGTCCGGAAAAACAGGAGGTGGAGGTGGGGGATCAAACAGCCTTTGAGGAAATCAGGCCACCATTTCCTCAAATTTGATATAAAAAATAAAGCTGCAGATCTGAAAACCTCAGCAGAACCTCGTGAAAATACAGAGAAAATGGTGCACAGGACCATGGAGACCCAGAGAGGCAGTGACAGTCTTGTCAGCGTGAGGGACGGAGACTGACTCGACGGTGATGACTGCAGGTGGCGGGCGCCTCCCCAGCACTGGGGAAGAGCACAGGGGAGCAACAGCTTTACGCTTCTGAGAAAGACACCCAAGGGCCCTGCCCACGCTGGCTGCTGTCAGAAAGAGACAGTTAAAAATCCAGGCAAAACAGAGGTGTTTTCAGTAACCCAAGGGTGAAGGCTCTGAAGTCCGGAGCCCAGCACATCAGGAGGTAAATGAAGTACAGGGCACAGAGGGAGGAAAGGGCCCGGGATGGGGACCCTGACAGCCAGGAATAAAGGAAACGAGTCATGACAAAAGGTTAGCATGCAGCAAAAGGATTTTTCTCTTTTCTGAGCAAAAATTAGTGGATGAGAAAATTATAACCCTATTACAGAGTTTATAATATAAACAGAGGTAATAGCACGAAAGAGAATGATTTAAATTATTTAAATCACTCTGGTGAGACCTGTATTTAACAAAGTTCTGCAATTTCAACTTTTAGTAGTTGTGATTAAGAGCATATAATACACAGCACATATTCACAGAATATAAATAATCCAGGCAAAAGGAAATAGTGTAAGTGAAGAATTCTTTCCTAAACAGATAAAAAAAAAATTTTTTGAGTTTTCAGGGTTTAGTATAGAAATCAGGGTGTAGCCTGGCATGGTGGCACAAGCCTGTAGTCCCAGCTCTTGGGAGGCTGAAGCAGGAGGATTGCCACGGATTTTTACCTGAGCTACATAGTGAAGTCAAGGCCAGCCTGAGCTACATAAAGAGACTCTATCTCAAAAAAATAAAAAAAAAAAAAAGAAAAAGAAAAGAAAGAAAGAAATCAGTGCAGAGTTGACAGCCAAACACGGCTGACTTACAGGAAGGGCAGCATTATGAAGATGAATTGCACGTTGTCGCTCTGTTCGCACATTCTGACGGCTCTGTGTGAAGTGCACCCCTCAGGATGTCACCTGACTGCTCTTCAAGGTCACATGCTTAGCATGATGAGGTCATGCCTAATGCCCACAGTGCATCAAAGAAAAAGAGGAGGGTGTTTTCATCTTAACATTCCTGAAGTTCTCCTTTCATTTGTGCTGGTAAAAAGAAAGTGTTTGCTATGCACGGACACCGCAGCTTGTTGCCTGTGGGCGCATTTGGGAAACAAATACAGCACAAGAGCCTCCGGAAGACTCTGGAAGCCACAGGTCGATGTAGAAGCGAGGACTCCAGTGTCGTGGAGACAGGGACACTGTGGGCAGTCGCCCCGCCCCGCCAGGCAGGGACCCTGCGGCCTCAGAACCAACCGAGCCTCAAGGTTTTGGGGTGATGAGTGAGTTTCCTTGGGGAATCTGAAACGGCTAACCGTCACATTTCTCTGATGAATGTGCAAGCGAGGCCCAGTTCTCCTCCTCCTCTCCCTTCTTGTGTGTCTGTGCTTCCCAGTTGTTCCAGAATAACAGATAATGCTCTTCTAAAGTAAAACTATTTATCTATACTAGTAGTAAAGATACTACTTCTAAAGTAGTGAGGGAGAGAGAGAGAAAGAGAGAGAGAGAGACAGATAGAGACAGACAGGCATAGATTGACTTAAACCAGCAAACTTTCTTACCAGACTCAGAAACATTGTTGCATATGATCATAATTACAGCAAAATGGCCCGCTTACACCTGGAAAATGCCCCGTGCCGATGTCCTTGCTGAGGCTGGAATGCCCACCTTTGACTTTTCCTGTGATCGACTTCCGAGTCTCTTTAAGAAGCTCACATCTCATTTTTCTTTCAATGAAAAGGCATAAAAGGAGGAGAAACACCTGTTTGCGATTTTGGCCATACAGTGAGCGAAGCAGCTGATGGATGTGACAGAAGAATATTGAAGTAGGGAGTGTGATTGTTGTTACAACAATCCATGCTGCTTTCTGCAAGGCGGAGCTTCTAGTTTGCCTCGAATGGTTCTGGCTGCCTCTCTTCCCTTTGCTCAGTTATTCAGTAGCACGTGCTTCACTTTCAAAAGAGCTCCAAGCCGGACGATAAACTTGAAGGTCACCCTTCTTATACCACTTTTCGAGATAGTTGACACCTGACAAAAGGGCCAGGCTGCATAGCACTTAGCTTCCCCTCCTTGTCAGCAATTACACGGATATTCACAGGCAGCGCCATTTGTAATTAAATCTATAAAAGAGGGCAAAGGAGGGTGCCGAGCTCGCCGCTCCCAGTGGTTCGCCTTCCTCTTCTAACAGCCCCACGGTGAGAAGTCCCTGAACTGCTGGAGGGAAGCAGAAAGCCCAGCCATGTCCCACAGTGTCTGGATCCCCGGTGGCTGTAACACTGGGTGGGGACCTGTGGATTTTAACTGGTGACTTTAGCATGAAGCTCGATTGATCGTGTCCTTGTTCCTCCTGTGAGCACAATCAGGAAAGGTATACGCTTCATGAAAGTTCACTAATGCTGTTGCACACCCCTTGTGAAGACAGTGAAAGCCCAGGGTGGCACAGTGGGTAAAACCAGGCCCTGTAGCGCAGTGCTGCCCACCGCCCTGTGACCCCCAAGCGCGCGGCAGGTGTCTGCCGCAGTTGTTAAAGGGTGTATATGACGGGCCACCTCCTCCCATAATATTTTTTTCCTGCAGATGGGACTCCCAAAATCATTTCTGCCTTTAGCGAGAAAGTGGTGAGCCCCGCCGAACCCGTGTCCCTCATGTGCAACGTCAAGGGGACACCACTGCCCACCATCACGTGGACCCTGGATGACGACCCGATCCTCAAGGGCGGCGGGCACCGCGTCAGCCAGATGATCACGTCTGAGGGGAACGTGGTCAGCTACCTGAACATCTCCAGCTCCCAGGTCCGGGACGGGGGCGTCTACCGCTGCACCGCCAACAACTCTGCCGGAGTCATCCTGTACCAGGCTCGAATAAACGTAAGAGGTGCTTGTCAAATCAGCTCCTCGAAAACACACATAACTCGCTGTAGCGCAGGAGGGCTCTGCATGCTGAGCGGAGCCCTGGATGCCACACGGAGTAACCGCGCTTCCCGGGCCACCCCCTCCTGTTTCTGGGAGCCCCGATGGGTTAACGTTGAAATGGCATTTTGGTTGTTCCTTAGTCAGCTTGTCCTGTCTCTCTCCTCTCTGACTTGTCCGTCAGTCCCTCCTCTCCTGGTTTATGCTCTGCATGTCCTTCCCTTTCTCCTCCTCTCTGTTCCACTCCCCCTGTGGGAAGCTCCCTCCACGTGCCTCGTCTTCAGCTCACCCTCATCACGTGTGGTGGTGTCACCACCTCTGTCACCTTAGATGACACCGCTGGTCTTCACTCAGTGTGGCCATGCAGTGCAGAAGAATTACCCTCTTTTTTTGATAAATTACCTTTGATCTCATGATTCAAAATATCTCAGTGGAAGTCATAGTTGGTTGAAAGTCTTAAGCATTCATTCCATTCATTTGAAAGTAATAAAAGAAAAGTCTCTTAGCAGGAAATGCCAAATGCCTCAAATTGTATTTAACGGCAAAAGATGAGCTTACATGAAAATGATCTGTGCTCCTAACTCAAGGAGAAGCATACCCATTTCCCCACATGGGATGTACCCTTAAATTATTTTCAAGAGTTTTTTTATGTCTCTCCAGGGCCTGCAAGCATTCGACCAATGAAAAATATCACAGCAATAGCAGGACGGGACACATACATTCACTGTCGTGTGATTGGTTACCCGTATTACTCCATCAAATGGTACAAGAACTCTAATCTGCTTCCTTTTAACCACCGCCAGGTGGCATTTGAGAACAATGGGACTCTAAAACTCTCCGATGTACAAAAAGAAGTTGATGAGGGCGAATACACGTGCAACGTGTTGGTTCAGCCCCAGCTGTCCACCAGCCAGAGTGTCCATGTGACCGTGAAAGGTAATCCTGCGCTTCTCCTGCGTCCACGGGCTTGCTGGCTCCCTCCACGCAGCTGCTGGGAGCGGGCGTGTCAGACGGAGGCCTGGGGAGGGTGGTGCAAAGACGACCGGAGGACGGGCGTGGGAGGCTCTTGCAGCTGCGTTCGCCTGGCAGGTGGTTTTGCTTCCTGTCTGTGGGAATTTGTGGCTTGTGTATTTTTCACAGAATGTGGGTTAGGACACCATTACCATTGAGAAACATTGCCGTCCTTGGCTTGGTTAGCTAGCTGGCTGTCAGAGCATTTTAAACCACGTATCTTGCTTTTCTGAGACTACTAAAATGGAATTCTTTTAAGACCCAACTGGAGGAGGTTTTGTAGCAGATGAGAACTTACCCATGGCAGACTAGCAGCATGGAAATCTGTGGCTCATGGGACCATGGCTTCTGTAGGGGCTGGGGGTGTGGGTCTGACACAGGCAGGCACAGCCGTCCTTCCTGGGGCTCAAACCCACGCTGTCATTGGGCAGCATGCGAGAATTCTGTGCCCGAGTGCCACAGTTGAACCTGGGTTGGGGCCCTTGATGGTACAATAATGACATGTGTCCTCTGTAGAAAAAAAATAGATGAGAGAGAGGAGAGAGAAATCTGTGGTTCGAGGTCAGGATGAACTGGGGAGATTCTGCAGCCCAATCCCTCCAAAGACCAGTCCAGCAGCAGGTCTACCCAGGACATGTAGCTCCAGGAAAGCAGATCCTAGCAGAGCCCCATCTTCGACTCCCAGGTCAGTTTCCTTAGCTGAATGTAAGAGAAAATTTTTCAGCTTTGTAAATAATCTATATGAAGTACACATGAAAATAGTCATAAGAGTTCTAAAATTAGTATAAAGCAGTTCTCCAAATCTATTGAGCGCCTCCAGCCTGCCTCAGCTGCCTGGGTCGTCACCCCGGGTGCCATGGGTCTCCACTCAGTGCCCTGGTGACACGTGGCATGCCTTCCCCCATCACTCCCAATCTTCTGTTCCCACAAACCCTGTTAGCCTCCTTTTTGCAGGAACACACATGCACACACAAAAGCAATATACTTGCCACATGTTGGTGCAGAACACCCATTCTTTATGTCTTATATATCTTAGATATACTTGCCCTGAAATAGTTTGAATCTTTCTCAAATTACCAGATCCCCTGGGGAATTTTCTCAAATAATTACAAATTCTAGGTAAATCAGACTGGTAATAACTCCACGCAAGCCCATCTTGTGGTTGAGTTTCTTTCTTTCTTTTTTTTAAAATTTTATTTTACAGAGAATAAAACAAAAAAGAGGAGAGAATAGAGCAGATCAGAACAGAACAATGCAAGCAACACAGCACTTCACAAGACAGTTGGATATCAACAGTAGCTACCATAATGTCTCTTTCTTTGAAATAATTGAGCTTAGCTTCACACACAATAATATCAAACATAACAAAATAGAATAAAAGCATTCAAGAGAATGAAACTATTACAAGGCAGTCTGAATCAAATAACAGAAGACAAACAATGGCTACTATAATATCTCATTTTTCCATACAAAAATTTGTTTATACTATCATATATATTAAAATCCAATAAGACACATCATGATAGAACCAATGGTAATAGAAGAACAAAAGCATGGTAGGACTTCAGAGCAAGACGATATTAAATCAGCAATGACTGCCATAATGTCTTGTTTCCTTCAAAGTAGTTCTTCATACCATCACACATAATAAGGTCAAACAAAACAGAATAAAAACGTACCAACCAATGAATTTTCAGCTTTGTAAATAATCTATAGGAAGTACACCATGAAAATAGTCATAGGAATGACCAATGAATGAAAATATTATAAGACTTCAAAGCAATATAATGGGAAACTGTGATTACCATAAAATCTTATGTACTCTTACCATTTCTTACACTAGGGAGACTATACAGTATTTATACATGTGAGTTTGATTTATTTCACTTATGAGTACAGTCTCAATTTGCATCCATTTATTTATAAATATCTCAATGTGATCATTCTTATAGCTGAGTAGTACTCCCTTGTATAAAAGTACCACAATTGTTTTATCCATTCTTCAGTTGATGGGCAATTAGGTTGGTTCCAAGATCTGGCTATTACAAATTGTGCCGCTATAAACATGGGTGCACATGTATCACCGTGGTATGATGTTTTCAGTTCTTCTGGGAATATCCCTAGGAGTGGAATAGCTGGGTCAAATGGGACCTCCAGTCCCAGCTTTCTGAGGAATCTCCAGACTGACTGCACAGTGTTGCACCAGTCTACACTCCCACCAACAGTGCGGAAGAGTTCCGCTTTCCCCACAGCCTCTCCAGCATTTGTTGTTGGTAGTTTTCGTGATCCTGGCCATTCTTTCTGGAGTCAGATGGGATCTCAGTGTGGTTTTAATTTGCATTTCTCTGACCAATGATGGTGAAAATTTTTTCATGTATTTATTTGCCATTCGTATTTCTTCATCTGAGAACTGTGTGTTCATCTCAGATGCCCATTTTTGGATTGGGTCTTTGAATTTCGAGGGTCTGATTTTTTTTAATTCTTTATAAGTTCTAGACAGAAGTCCTTTGTTTGAAGGACTGTTCACTAAGATTTTTTTTCCCAGCTTGTAGGTTTTCTTTTCACTATGCTGGAGATTTCTTTCAACATACAGAAACTCTTTAATAAGACGTGATCCGTTACTGATTCCGGGAAGTATTTCCCATGCAGTTTGGTTCTTGTTCATGAATTCTCTACCTACCCCTATGTCTTCAAGATTTTTACCTACTTTGTCTTCCAACAGATTTAGTGTTTCTGTTTTAATATTTATATCTTTGGTCTATTTAAATGTTAGTTTAGTACATGGTGATAGGCATGGGTCTAGTTTTAGTTTTCAACATATGGATAGCTAGTTTTTCCAGCACCATTTATTAAAGAGACTGTTGTTCTTCCAGAGAACATGCTTGGCCCCTTTATCAAAAATGAGGTGGTTGAGTGTGTTTGTAGTTGTGGTTGTATCTTCTAATCTCCATTGATCTTCAGATCTGTCTTTATTCCAGTACCATGCTGATTTTATTACAGTAGCTTTGTAGTATAACTTCAAGTCAGGGATTGTGATGCCTCCTGCCTTGGCTTTGCTGCTTAGAATTGCCTTTGCTATTCTAGGTCTCTTCTGGTTCCAGATGAATTTTAGAAGTGATTTCTCTAGATCTATGAGGTATGTTAGTGTTATTTTTATTGGGATTGCATTGAACCTGTATAACAGTTTTGGGAGAATGGCCATTTTCACAATATTTATTCTTCCTATCCATGAACAAGGGATGTCTTTCCATTTTCTGAGGTCCTCTTTGATTTCTTTTTCAGGGTATTATAATTTTCCCTGTATAGCTCTTTTACTTCTTTTGTTTGATTAATTCCTAAGTATTTCATTTTTTTGGATGCTACTGTGAAGGGTGTGGCTTCTCTTATTTCTCTCTCAGTTATTTTGTTGTTAGTGTATAGGAATGCTATTGATTTTTGAGTATTGACTTTGTGTCCAGCTATGTTGCTGAATTTATTTATTATATCTACAAGTCTTTCAATGGAGTTTTGGGGGTCTTCTCTGTAGAGTATCATGTCATCTGCAAATAATGATAGTTTAACTTTCTCTTTTCCTATCTTTACTCCTTTTATTTCTCTCTCTTGTCTAATTGATCTGGCTAATATTTCCAGTACTATGTTGAATAGGAGTGATGATAATGGACATCCTTGTCTTGTGCCTGATTTTAAGGTAAAGACTTTCAGTTTTTGGCCATTTAATATGATGCTGGCTGCTGGTTTGTCAAACATGGCCTGTATCATATTGAGGTAAAGACCATCTATTCTAATTCTCTGTAAAGTTCTTATCATGAATGGGTCTTAGATCTTATCAAAAGCTTTTTCTGCATCTATAGAAATAATTACGTGATTCTTACTTTTGGCTCTATTGATATGGTGGATTACATTTATTGATTTACGTGTGTTGAACCATCCTTGCATGCCTGGGATGAATCCCACTTGGTCATGGTGTATAATCTTCTTGATGATTTGCTGCATCCTGTTTGCCAATATTTTATTGAGAATTTTTACATCTATGTTCATTGGGGAGATTGGCCTGTAGTTCTCTTTTTTAGTTGGGTCTTTCTCAGGTTTTGGTACTAGAGTAATATTTGTTTCCAAAAATGACTTAGGGAGAATTGCTTCCCTTTCAATTTCATTGAACAGTTTAAGGAGTGTCAGCATTAAGTCTTCTTCATATTTCTTGTAGAATTCCACAGTGAATCCCTCTAGGCCTGGGCTCTTCTTTGTTGGTAAGGACTTAATTACATTTTCAATTTCATTAATAGAAATTGGGTTATTCAGCAGTTTTACATATTCTTGATTCAGCTTTGGTGGTTCATATATTTCTAGGAATCTGTCCATTTTTTCTGTATTATCGAACCTATGAGAATAGAGGTTTTTGAAATAGGTGTTGATGATCTTCTGTATTTCCACAGAGTCTATAGTGATTTCACCTTTTTCATTCCTTATTGCATTAATTTGAGTTTTTTCTTTCCTTTTCTTAAATAAGGTTGGCTAGGGGCTTATCAATTTTATTTATTCTTTCAAAGAACCAACTCTTTGATTCATTGATTCTTTGTATTGTTTTCTTAGTCTCTATTGCATTAATTTCTGCTCTGATCATTATAATTTCCTCCATTCTTTTGTTTTTGGGTTTAACTTGCTCTTTTTTTCCTAGATGTTTGAGGTGTAGTATCAGGTCATTTATTTGTGTTCATTCTGTTTTCCTAATGTGGGAACTCAGTGCAATAAATTTTCCTCTGAGGACTGCTTTCATTGCATCCCACAGATTTTGGTAAGTTGTATTTGTATTTTCATTTGCTTGTAGATGTTGTTTAATTTCTTCTTTAATTTCCTCTGTGACCCATTGATTGCTCAAGAGTGTATTATTTAATTTCCATGTGTTTGTGGGATGTTTGCAGTTACTTTTACCATTAATTTCAAGTTTCATGGCACTATGATCCAATAACATGCATGGGATAATTTCAATTCTTTTGTATTTACTTAAATATTTCTGTGGGCTAGTATATGGTCTATTTTAGAGAATGTCTCATGTACTGCTGAGAAGAATATATTCTGATGTTGTTGGATGGAACACTCTGTATATATCAAGTCCACTTGTTCACAGGTATGATTCAGTTCTGTGATTTCTTTGCTGATTTTCTGTTTAGTTGATCTGTCCCTTTGTGTCAATGGCATGTTAAGGTCTCCTGTTATAATTGCATTATTGCTTATTTGATTTTTCATTTCTGCTAATACTTGCTTTGTATAGCTGGGTGCTCTAGAATTTGGTACATATATATTTAAGATTGTTATATATAACAAATATAACAAATTTAAGATTGTTATATATTCCTCTTGTAGTTTTTCCCTAACTAGTATGTAGTGACCTTCTTTATTTCTTTGGATTCTTGGTTTGAAGTTCACATTGTATTTTTTTTTTTTTTTGCGTTCCTATTGCATGAAGTATTGTTTTCCATCCATGGACTTTCAGTCTATGAATTTCCTTCTGGGTTAGATAGGTTTCTTGTAGACAGCATATGGATAGACGTTGTTTCTTGATCCATTCTGCCAGTCTGTTTCCTTTAATTGGTGAATTGAGGCCACTTACATTAATGGTTATAACTGTTATATATCATTTTATTGTTGATGACATGTTATCTTTCTGCTGTTGTATCTTTACCTTTTCATTTTGTTTAATTGTCTATCTTGCTTAGTGGTTTTTTCCCTATGTGTATCTAGAATGTCTTTCAGTATTCTTTTCAGGGTTGGTTTGGTGATCATGAAGTTCTTCAGCTCTTCTTTGTCATGGAAGTATCTTATTTCTCCATCCATTTTGAAGGACAGTTTTGCAGGGTACATCAGTCTGGGTTGCAAATCATTTTCCTTTAGGATCTGAAATACTTCACTCCATGCTCTTCTTGACTTCATTGTTTGTGTTCAGAAGTCTGCTGTGATTCTGATAGGTTTTCCTTTATAGGTGATTTGTCTTTTCTCTCTAACAGCTTTTAGTATTCTGTTCTTGTGTTGGGTTTATGGGACGGTGATTATTATATGTCTGGGTGTAGGGTTTTTTTTGGTTATGGCTGTTTGGAGTTCTATATGTTTCAGTAATCTTTATGTCAGTTTGCATTCTCATGTTTGAGAAATTTTCAGCTATTACTTCTGTAAATAGCCTCTTGATATCATTTGTGTTGTCCCCTTTTTTTCATTTATCCCTATTAATCTTATGTTGTTTTTCTTTGCATCATCTTGCAGCTGTTGAATTGTTATTTCCTGATTCTTTGTTATTTTTAAAAGATCTTTCCTTTCCTGTTCACTAGCTGCAATCTTATCTAAGAGGTCTGAAATTCTACGTTCACTTTCATTGAGGCAGTTTTGGCAACTTTCAATAGAATTTTTGATTTCCTGTATATCTCTTTGAATCTGCTTCATGTATTTTGTTTGTTTCTTATACTGTTCATTTAGGGTTTCTATCTTTTTGCTTTGTTCTTCTAATTTTTTAGCTGTATCTTCTTTAGATGCATTCAATATTTCTTTCACTACTTTTATCATTTCTTCTTTTACCTGGGAGATTATTTCTGATTTGAGTTCCTTCATAACTTCCCAGAGTTGCTTCTTTATTTCAGTTGATGTTATTTCAGGTATTTCAAGTGTATGACTAGTATTTTCTTCTATGTACATGGCTCCCAGGCTTTCTTGGGATGGGCTGGAGGTTTGAGATTACATTTTGGTCCTTTGTTTTGTCATTTTCCTATATTTCTGTATTTCAAATGATGTTTCAAAACTTTCCCTGGATGTTTTGGAAATCACCTCCTGTGCCCTCAGTTCCAGGGACTCACAGATCTTGGCTCCCCTCACGGCACAGGCCTGGATCCCCTGGTTGAATGAAGGTCACTGGGCATGGTCCACTCAAGCCCTCAAAACCTCTCAAGGCTAGTGCAGTGTCCTGGGGGGCTGGGCGGGCATCCAAGCACCATGAGTGATGGTCCCAAACTCCCCCCAGGCCAGCGCCAATGAGCTGGAACTCTGCTAGCACCGCGGGCCTAACTCCTCTCTTGGTACAGACCTCATGTTTGTTTCTTTAAGAATCACTCATGGGTCATCTGCTCTAAACTGGGTGCCAGTGACAGAGCACTGAGGACACAAGACCGAGATGGACAGCTCCCTTTCCTCACTGAGCTTTTCCTCCAATCTGCTAAAGCAAACCAAATAAAGAAAGTAAATAAAACAAAATCCCCAGTAGTGCTCATTGCCATGCATAGAAATAAAACACAGTAGTTTTTAAAGAGAAGTTTCAGTGGAGAACCAGAAGCTACGTTAATGATTGTTCCTACTTAACTGTCTTAAAAGCTACTGGACTCTCCCACTCCTAGATGAGTGTTCTATCCACAGATAATTTTATAACTTGATAGGCTGATCATTTGGAAACTAGTGATCATGGTTGGTTCACTGAATCATGTAGCTCTTCCAAATATTAACATAATTCATTATATAACTTCAGAATCGCACATTTATTAATATTGCTATGATCTCCTTAAGAAGTCTTAGGTTTTGGCCATTTGTCAAGCTCATGGTTGTGTCACTGGAATTGGGGACCAGCAGGGCTGAGTGAAGATGTGCGTCCTGTGGGCCTCTTAGCCCTCAGATTTTCCCAGAGAAGAGTTGTGAGGAGGCCAGGCAGAGTGGAATTCAGTCAGGAAGTAGTGGGCGTTCGCTGTCCTGGTCACTGAGTGACGGGCACAGTACTCTCTAACCCTGGCTAACTTTTATTAGCAAGAACTGTTAACGTTCCCTTCTATTTTCCTAATGGACTTCTGCCAGTCACTGGGGAATCTCCACAAACAGAGGTCAGGAGAGGAAGTTTTTAACTTGCATAGTCTGAATCCAAACAAGCGTGGCCAGCAACGCACGTTAGGAAGGCTGAACCTCAATGCGAGTGTACGTCAGTGAGGCCTAATTGGGTGAACACAGGCACCATGGCCCAGTGAGGCCTGCGAACCCCTAGATGGGACTGCAAGGACTCCGGGGATGCAAGGCTGCAGGTGGGGGAGCCCAGCTCAGGAAATCTTGAGGCCACAAGCTCAGGAAACTTAGACCACCGACTTCTGCCTGAACTTCCCCCGGCTCAGCTGCTCGGCTTTCATTTTGGGCACGCACAGAGCTAACTCCCTGCTCTTCCAGGGGCAGACACGAGTTGTATGAAACTAGGTTTAATTTTTTTCTTTTTATACTTGAAAGTGTGAATTTGTTACTCACCACAAACATTGTCAGTTATAATGCCAAGAGCAACACATTCGTGGTTTTCTCTTTCAAGAAATTGTCTGCTACACACCATGTGCGGCTAGTTTTTAGTCCACCACTCTTCGGAGGGAAAAGTGGCGTTCCATGGCAAGGGGGACCGGCAGGGTCAGGGCTCAGATGGTGAGCGCTTTGCTTCCCACTGAGTCCTACTTGCAAGGAGAGCGCTCCGGTCCCCCTTCCCATTTCGTTACACAGAGCATTAAAGTGGCATGCATTCAATCATCAATAAAATTGCTGTGTTTATCAAGTGTCCTCAAATGGAACTGGCATCAGAAACAAACAAGCAAACAACAAACCCTTCCGAGGAGGTAGTGAGCAGTGAGGCACTGGTGTCACCAGTGTGACCATGCCAAGCCCCAGGAGTCTCGCTCACCAGCCTCAGGAGCACTGGCACAGCAGGAAAGGCAAATAATGTCTCAGCACCAGAATGAAAATAGTTCTGTTGCTGCGGAACCCCCTGCTTGGTCCTGGGGATCCCCAGAGATCTGTGAGCCACATTCAGGAAACACAGATTCCAGTGCTAGGTGTTTAGTTTATTTCCAACATTTAAGCAGTCCAGACGGCAGGGCTGGTGGCTTTCTGTATGAATTGTTTTTTGTCAGCTCGTACGATTCATTATCTCCAGAAAATGACCAGCAGCATGGCTACTAGATAAAGGGACATAAATATCTTAATACTCACTTTTAGGAGACGCAAATTCAAGCAAAGTCCATTTTAAATGTAAATATTTATCCCTAAAATTGTCCAGACCATCACACATCTGTGTGTCAGGCTTGATCCTTTTGAAGTAGCAGAAACCAACTTGAACACGGACCTTGAAAGAAGACTTGTGGATTTTAGGAAACAATAGAAGAGTTTGGTTTTCAGAGCCCGCTCTGGAAGCACACAGTTGTCCTCTGCAAGTTGCCACTGCTGCACTAGGAAACAAGAAAAGGAAAGAGCCACTTCCTTCCCGTCACCAGGCGGAAGTGCAGTGCCAAGCTGCGGGGCTGGGTTTGGCTTTGCAGGGTAACGGGAGGGGAGGCCAGGACAGGCTCCTGCAGGAAAGCAAGGCCTGAGTGCGACAGAGGCAGCAGGACACAGAGGCAGCGGGACACAGCGGGAGCCCAGCTCAAACTGACAGCAGTGGGAGAGACACGCGGCAAAGGGGACTGGGACAGACAAAGGGGACTGGGACAGGCGCTGGAAGTCCATTGTGTGGCAAAAAGCAGAGAGGCTGGTGTGGCTGCCGCAGGCCGGCAGGGGGATGTGGTGCACTGACGAGGCCAAGGTGGCAGGGTCACTCCGCCGGGGCCTGTGGACCAGGACCTGGGTTGTGGGCACTGGGTTTCTCCTTTGAGTTGGGCTGTGATTTTGTTGAAAGATTTGAAACCCAGAGGCCAGGTGGCCTGACGCGGGTTTAGGAGCCCTGGGGGGACGTGTGGAGGGGACTCTGGGCAGGGATGGGGGACAGGTGCGCCAGCAGCACAGCGCAGATGATGAGCACGGGCAGCTCCTAGGAAGGGCCTTCTCCTGGGTACCTTCGGAAGGCCTTAGCAGCAGGGTCTCCTCCTGAGAGAAGGCAAGGGGCACGAAGCACAGCTGAGGGGAGCCAGGAGCCTGGTTTGTTAGGTGCTGAGGTTAAAGTTTGCAGCCTTGGGCACTTAAGCAGACAGCAGAGCAGGCAGCTGCATCCCCGCCCTGCAGATGCTACCTCCTGCAGACTGAGAGTGCTGGAAGACACTGAGAAATCTCCCCAGATCCCAGCGGGAATGCACCGCTCACCACTGCTCACCTCGCACTGTGCCGAATCCAGGGAAGGAAGGGAGGCGCAGGCAGGGCAGGCTGCGGCCTCCACCGCACACTGTCGGTTCCCTGGACGCTGTGAGCCCTGCACCCAGCTGTCCCTGGAGCTCTACAGTTAGACCTGCCAGGACATGGTGGGCAGGGCAGACCCTTACCACCGTCGTTCCTGAGCAATGCGGGATGCGGGATGGCAGTAGGGTGCACGGCCTCTGGGAAGTTCTGGGTGACAGGTAAGCTAGAGGCGGCCCAAGACACAACGTGCAGCAGCCTGTGCTTGGTGTCCTCCTGCAGACCTGAGCTTTGTGTTGACAGATGCACCAGCCTCTTGGTCAGACCCACCTTGAAACCTGGCCCCCAAATATCCCAAGATAAGAGTCTGGCAGAAATTCACACAAGGATGGGCTGAAAGTTAAATTCGCCTTCCTAAATTTCCTAGATTTCCATGCTCAATGTACAGGGTTTAATCAAGACACACGGTGAATATTTGGATTAAAAAGTATCCCAGTAAAGGACAAGGTGCTACGGTCCCCTAGCAGTCCTCCAGGAGCTGCGATCAGAACTACAGCCAATCCTGCTGCCAAGCTCGTCCAGCAGAGAGGCAGCACTTAAGGGCACAGCGTGTGTCCTCATTCACCTCAGTCACCGGATCTGGCACCCTGTGACTTCCGGCTCCTCCCCAAAGTCCAAATGACCAGGCAAGAGAAACGTTTGAACGAAGGACATTGAGGCAGCCAGGACAGTGCAACTAAAAATACTCAGCACTGCAGAAAGTGTCAAGGACAACCAGATGAGTGTGTGTGCAGTGAGGGAGGATTCTGAGGGGTTCCTGACAATGTGTCATTTGCTGTAAGGAGTTTTTTTTACACTTAAGTGTTCACTGTATTTTTTGATCACACCAAGTCAGCACCTTGATGGCACCTCAGGCAAAGTGCAGGAATGTGACAGAATAAAAATGATTATATTCTATCAGAAAGACAGGTTGGAGTTCTGGGGGGAAATGTTCAACCAAAGTCTGGGGGCTGGAACAGCGGGGGCTGCGGGGAGCCAGAGCTGGACCCCAGTTGCGCTCCGAGGCGTCTGTCTGTCCGTCTTATGTGGGTGCCTCAGTGCTTCAGCTCGAGCTGCTCAGGGCAGCTCCCCACATGGCAGGAGTTCACCCCGATATCAGTGGACTCGCACGTCCATCAACAGCCAGAAAAGCAGAGTGCTGTCCTGACGGCAGAGGAGGTCAGCGCCCGGAGCCCGTGCCTGGGCTAGCCCTTCCGGCCAGGACCAAGCCTCTGCCCCTGGAGCCACAGAGAAGATGGAGTGACAGACAGAAGATCGGCCCAGCAATACTCCAGGCTGCCTTGAGGTGCAGAATTGAACAGTGTTTATTCACTCTGCTGATTAACGGCACAGGGTAAAGAAAAGCCAAGCAGGTCAGTGCCTGGTCGAGTACACCACAGCTCATTGTGAAGAACGCCCCCTGAAAGAAACCGAACCCAGGTATAAAGAACTGCTTCGGGCAGCAGAAGCCAAGCAGCCAGCGTTGGTACAGCAGAGCAGGAGGAGGAGAGGCTGACAGGAGACCAGAGTTGCCGCCTGGATCAGCCAGGAAGGAACAGCAGCCCCCAAAGCAACGCAGCTCTCAGCTGCTGCCCGCAGCAGTTGAGGTGCAGAGCAGGAGCCCCAGCATCGTCAAAGGAGCTCTAGAAGGCGATTCCATCTCTCCTGGCCCCGAGGAGAAGAGTGTGGCCCCCTTGCAGGGGGTTGGCCGGAAGACTCAATCACAGCTGCCAAGAGGTTGGAGCTGCGGAACCCGTTAGAAACTTGGCATCCAATTGCATTCCTTCAGTGCAAATTGCTTGTTGTACACTGTGGGTGTGGAGGGGAGAGTGCACACCTCTTTGATCATCGTTGCTTCAAAACATGTTTTCCTCTGTCTTAAGGAGCATTTTCTAGACCAGGATGCAATTATCAGCTTCCATCAGCACAAAGCAGTGCCCCACCCGCCGTCCTTTGGGGGAATTTCTGTTGATTATTAGTCCGTGTGTGCAGCCCATGAAGATCACACTCTCAGCAGGAGCTGGTGCATGGTCACCACACAGCTTCATTCCGGGTTCCACCCTCCTCTCCTCACAGCCCCTCTTCCCTCTCTCATTCCCCTTCCCTTCCCAGAAAGATCCATCTCCCTGCTCCCATTGTCTCTCTTAGTTTGCTCTTTATTTGTATTCGGGGTTTCTCACCTAGGGGAAACCATGCCATAGTTGAGTCTGTGCATTGATTCACTTCATTTAACATGATGGTCTCCAGGTGCATCCATTGTGCTACCAGTGATTCAGGTTTATCCTTCTGTATGAAGAGTAATGCTCCAGGGTGTATAGACACCACACCTTCTTTGTCCTTCATCTGCTGATGGACAGGCAGGTTGCTCCCAAGATTGAGCTGAGGATTGTGCTGCTACAAACATGGGTGTGCATGGATCTCTGTCACATGAGCCTTTTCTTTATTTTCCTATCTTCTGTATAAACAAATGCAACTCTAAGTACTGAGACCAGAAGTTTAGGTGCAGAGAGGCTCTGCTCCTGCCTGCGCGGGACCAGCCTGGCTCCTGTATGGCAGCCAGGTGAGCAAAGGCCCTCTTCCGCTGCTGCCACACTCGCATGTGTGGGACTCAGCAGAGACAGCTGCAGTCCTGGCTAAGACTCCCTTGGCCCCTTTCTGCCAAGATGACCCTAACTTGCAGCATTCAGTCATAATTAGACACCATTAATGCTTTTGGCTTCTGCTCAGATGTCAGAAAGGTCTTAACCAAATTGACTTCTGTGCATTTAAATTTATATTTTAAAATGCTTTGAAATGAAGTATATAAATTAAGTCATACTCCCATGACCAAGATTGTAGTCTATCATGACTGTTTAATAATTAATAACCTTTACCATTTTTCAATTATAGGATATTAACAGTAGGACACTAAGAAATTAACCAGATTGTTGAAAAAGATTGTGGGCTCCTCTGTTTGGGAACTGAAGGGAGTCTTTATGTTTTATTTCCATAAAGGCAGCTCTGCTGCCTTCCTGTTCACACTCTGGATACTTCACTGATGCAATCTTAGGGCAGCAAGCACTGTGCCCCAAGTTGGTTTCCCGAGAAAATGGAGCAAGTAGGCCTGACTGGTCCAGAAGTGTCACTGTGAATGGCAGAAGCAATCCTCTTTGTCTATCTTCGGGAAGTTCCATGGCAGTCTTGGTTACTTTTCTCTTGTTGCTGGGACAAAATAACCAATGTCCAGAGTTAAGGAAGGAAAGGTTTATTTAGCTCATGGTTTGTGAAGGTTTCAGTCCATAATCAGCTGGCTCCAAGGCAGAGTGGCACATGGCAGAGGGTAATAGTTCGTGGCAGCAGAAAACAGCACAAGCAACAAGACCAAAAGGGGAGGAGCACGGAGAGAAGACTCTTTCTGCCCTTATACTGTATGTAGACCACAGCCACTTGGGTGTAGCACTCACACCCATAATCCCAGCGTTGGACCTCCAAAAAGCATGCCTCCATGACTGCATGAGGCCTTGGGGGACATTCAGACTCAAACCACAACAATGACCATGACTGTGAACAGGGTACTTGTGCATGCATGCGTGCGTGCATGTGTGTGTGTGTTTAGATGATATTTGGAAACAATATGATTTTTTGGTCACAACTTTTTGATAATAGTCATGGCCCTGCTGCTAATCTGTATTTGAAAATTTGGGGGGAAAATACCCCTGGAAGATGGATCTGAATAGCAAGCTCGTGATTGATAGTGGCTGAGCTTAAGCAGTTCTGAAATGCATTAAACTACTCAGAAATGCAGTTTTACCGCCTTCAAACACAGGCAGAAATGAAAGCCAGAATCTCTTCCTTCATTTCAGTTTAACAAGCAGCTCCACATTTAACACATTTCAAAGCTTTTCCTTTCGCAGTTTAGGTGCCACCCTGAGCTCAAACAGTGCCTCACTGAGAGATCTAATTGCCACAGACCAACCCTGGCAGCAGAGTTAATCGGCTTCCAGATGAAAACATCACTTTCTATTTATGCTTTTGTGCAGAACTTCATAGTTGACAGAACAGTTTGGCAGGCGCCACCCTAATTAATGCTCACGAGGACTCTGTGACACGGCTGAAGCTGAATCAGAGGAGCGGGACTGCGGGGAGGAGGCCGCACAGAGCCCTGCGCTGGTGCACTTCAGGCTGCGTGGGTCCCCAACTCCAGGGTGAGCCCAAGGCTCGGGGCAGCTCTGCCTGCCGCATCAGGCAGGTGGGACGGGCGAGGGCCAGGAGGATGAAGAGAAGCACCAACAGTGACCGTGACATTACCCTCCCACGTCTCAGCCCTTTGACCCTGTAAAATGCAGCCATGAATATCCTGCAGCTGTGCCACAGGAATAGCCAGGACCTGAAGCAGCATCGGTAGAGGCTGGTACTGCCCTGACCCTCTCTGACCCTGCAGAGCCCCTGTGCATGGTCCCTATGCCAGTGTGTGCTACCCACACTTCCGTTTCTCTGCTTTGCAGACGGCAATCGCTCTTAGGTGCCTACGGAGTGCGCATCTAATGGTCTCAAGCAGCGCTCTGTCGACCTCGCTTCACCCCATTACTGAGCTGAGCGACCTGTGCCCCACACTCTGGTTCTCCCCCATGCCTTCCCTTTCCCAGAGTTGCCAACCGTGATGTCCTGTGTCGCTGCAGTTCCTGAATGCAAATGCAAATCTCTGTACCACTCAGGAGGGTTGCAAATGTGGCCTCCCACCTGCCTCCCGCCTTGGGCTTCTTCGTCATATTTCCTGTGGTGTCGATTGAGAAGCCTGAGGTCACAAAGATGTGTCCTGCCTTGTTTCCAGGATTTCCATCTGCATCTGTACTGTGCACCTCTAGGTCTTCCATCTACACCAATGTGCGTGGACGAGGTAGGTGGGCCGGTTTCTCACTGCTCCGTACACTGAGTCCGTTTTCCTGGTGCTGTCTGTTGATCAGACATCTCATGCTCTCCTCTCTGTAAACTGAGGTAACCTGCTGGGGTCAGCAGAAACAGCCCCGGATCTGTGAGGTGGATCGGTGCTTTCTCTAGGGACGCTTCTTCTATTTTTAAAATAATGTTTATTTGTCCTCATATTTGCGAGGCATAGATTTATTTCTCTGCAGTAGCTTAAATTTACTAATATTTCATCTCTAGCTTTGCTTATTTTTATTCCTTTCATTGATCATTTTTTTAAAGGATGTTAAAATTAGTATGATTGTTGATCAGCTATTTTCTGCTCTAATCCCTGCCTTGAATTCCGTCTTACATTATTGAAGAAAGCATTCATCTCCTTTTCTGTCTCAGACTTTCCTAGTAGATCTTTTTCTGTTTCTTCATCTCCTGCTTTCTCTGCAGTCTTTTGTTTATATGTTGACCAGACCTAATTCTAAGTCCAACCTGTATATGATTTTAATTCATATTTACATATAAGTGTATTTTAATTCTGTGTTAAATTATTGGAACCTAAGTATCCCTTGCTTTCCATTTGCTCTGTTATTTTCTGTTTCTCTTTCGCTGCCTCTGGACTTGCCCCAGCTCTGAGAGGGGAGCTCGCAGTAAGTTGTGTCACTATTAGAGCTGTGTGCGGTTTTGTCACCATGCAACCAATCTTCCTTGTAAACCCTGTAGTCAAAGAGTTGGTTCATGTGTTCATGAAAGAACAGGTCACTTATTTTATGCAGTAACATAGGGTTGGGGGTAAAGCACCTTGTTTTTGCCAGTCGTCTACAGGTGATAAAAGGCATCTGAGTTTCTGCCCTGAGCCCTGCACGGAGAAAACCAGAGTGAATCTCTGCTGGAAGTCAGCTTACCTTAGGCCTCATCATGTAAGAACTGAGGCTCAGAGGCATAGAGAACTGTTCAGGGACACACTGCTGGCCCACAAGAGTGGACAGGAGGTCCCTGCATTTGATTTTGTCTGGCTTTCTGCTGACGTGAGTGAACAGTACGTAGAGAACACGTGGGGAGAATCTTTTCTTGGTCTCCCTCCAGGGATTTAACAGTGCACCTTTATTGAATCTCCTGAGACGTGTCAAAATAATTCAACTGCTTACAGCTTTGTTGAAACGTCACAACTACCTCTCAGGTACTCTTGTCTTCACTGTGACATGTTTCACCACTTTACTCAGAAAATATGCCACATTTTGTCACTTATGATTAATAACCAGGCTTCTGAAGAGGGGTGATGTTTTCAAGTCAAGTTTGTAACGCACACTTCTCAAGTCAGTGCTCCGCTATTCCTGGCAATCCTGGTAAAGGGACTAATGAGAAAAAGAAGCTAAGTTTTAAACCACATGCCAGCCATCACCTGACCCCTGTTTGTCCCTGTCATTGAGCCTAGCGACCACCCCTGTGAGGGGAGTCATGTCACATATCTGCATGAATGCAAGCAAGTGAAATGCAAGCCCTGGGATCAAACCAGAGCTGCGCCCACGGTCATTCAGAGGGCCTTCCTTCGACACGCGCGACGTGGGTTGGAAAGCTGAGCACTGCATTGAAAGTCCACTGGGCATGCACAGCTGGCTCGCCCCGGGGGCAGCTTCCACTGTTCTCCTCAGTCCGAGGACTCTGACTGTCTAACTGGAAATTCCCCTGAACTCTGAGGTTGTCCATTCAACAGGTGATGATGTGCTGTTGGCTTCAGTGTAATCTGATTACAGCTGTCAGACGCCTTGCTAAAAATGACCAGAATCGCCACCAGCAGCCGCCCTCCTCTGGCCATGCTAGGCCACTGGACTCCCCTGCCAGGCCTGGGTGGGGCTGCCAATGGCCCCTTGGAGCTTCTTTACTGTTCCACACCCCACATTCCACTGTGCCTTAAGCATTTCTTTATTCTTAAAGTATTTTAATTATTTTTCCTTGCATGGATTTACTTGGTTGCTTTAGGCAATTTCTTTTAGAGAAAAGCTTTTTCCTCATGTGGTCGTGTTAATGGCGCTATAGTTTTTTCTCTAATCTGCCAGCCCAAAGAAGGCATCCTATGTAAGAACTCCTAGCTGAAGAGTCACTGGAGAAGGGTCAACTGCTTCACCCCGATTTATTACAATCATTAGAGGTGAAGGCAGCACTTCAGTTCCAGATCATGGGTTGCTTGATGAGTAAAAAACAAAAAACCCAGGATCTTTGTCTTTGAATTAATGAGCAGCGTTGGAAAGCGCGCTTTACCTGTTCTCGGCTCACTCCGCCTGCGCCCTCCAGGTCTGGGGGATGGTGCAGGACCCTGCCCACCCACACAGCATGGCCTGATGCAAAGAGGCGTCAGCACAGGGTAGTTCCGCAGCCACGGTCCAGACTGAAGGAGAGCCGTGTGGATGGAGGGCAGCTGCCCAGCGGCCCGGGGAGCAGGCAGGCCCAGCTTTGGTGTCGGTGGTGCGCTCCACTTTGCTACAGTCTCCACGGACGGATGCAGGCTGGGTCGTGCAGGAAGCCCTCTGTGTGGGTTGGGAGCACAGGGTGCTCCTCAGGGGTGTCTCACGGACGGAGGGGCTGGGCTGTGGTACAGCCCGGCGACAGCCTCATCCAGTGGCCCGGGAACCTGGGAGCTGGAATGACCTCCAGGGCAGCAGCGGGGAGGCCGGTGAGGTTTCAGTACAGCCTCCTCGTGGAGGACCCAGCGGGAGGAGCTTGAGGAATGGGCCTCTTCCGAGTGCGGCCCGCAGGGGCTGGAGGCCAGGAGAACCCGAGCTTGGTCTCCACAGGATCCAGAGCCTGGGAAGGTCCCACATGGTCAGGTGGGGAGCGAGCAGGGCAGGGAAGGGCGTGGGGACAGCGACAGGAGCTAGGTGCAGCACCCGAGGGGTAACAGGAGCAGAGCAGCCTGCTCACGGCAGCGCTGTAAGGAATTAATCTGATCAGCATGTGGAAGGGATTGTGGTGGAGACAGATTAAAATTAAAAAAAAAAAGAATGCTGCTTGGGACACAGTGATAAGAGCTGTGATGGAAGCTGATGACACGGTAGCATGTTTAGAAGAAGTCGCCAGACAGGCGACAGGGAGGGAAGCAGAGGAGGCCCCCGCTGTGCACGGCCGGAGGCACAAAAACAGATGTACATACGGTGAAGAAGGCCTTGGGTGTTCTGAGCTTCCGGCCGCCCGGGATCGTCCTGCCGCCGCGGAGGAGAAGAGGAACCCGGAGGCAGCGTAGATGGGGGAGCGGGCGTGCTGCATGCAGTTTGGGATTTGAGACGCGCCTGGGATGGAAGATAAAGGTATTAGCAGAAGGTTAGACTAGCAGGTGTGAGTGAGGCTGGAGAAGGGTTGAAAGTTGAGATCACGGAATCAGTAACGTCCCGCTGACAGCCGGAGCTGGAGAGGTGGCCGGAACAGTGGATGGCAGAGGCACTCGTCTGTTTAGACTGGTTAACACCAGAAGCCCGCAGAAGGCTGGCAGGTGATTCTTGAGCATGTGTTTCTGGTCCCTTTAGCGTATGAACAATCTTAGACCATGGCAGCCATATGGAAGTTGTATCGTTCCGTTCTAATAATAGAGAGTATTCTAACCCTGCACTGTCCACGTCAGAATCCTTTCTGATGCATTAAGAAAAGGCACTAGAAAAGAAAACGGGCCAGCCCACCTTTACCACCTCCAGGATGGTGTCACATGTGAAGGGATATGTTTTCTCCCAGCAGTGTCAATAGAGTGTTGAGGTCCAAATGACAGAGGGGACAGCCTGCTGTATGACTGCAGATTACCGGGTCACCCTGGCAACAGCTGTGAACTTGGCCTGGATGAGTTTGTTGTTAGAGCCGCAGTTGTTACCACAGAGTGAAAAGATAACAAATTCTGGCAAGGATGAGGGTGAGGGGGGACCTGCACGCTGTGGGCAAGAGTGGACATTGTGGCCGTCCTGGGGAAAAACTGTGGAGGTTCCGCCAGAGATCCAGCGCCACGCCTCCGGGTGTGTATCCAGAGATGAGGCCAGTGTGTCCACGTGACCTCCAACTTACACACCCAGCGCAGCATTGGCTGCAGGCACCGAGACAGGGAGCCAACCCGCAGGTCCACCGTGAGTCGAATGGATGCAGAACATACGTGTATACTTACACATGAGACCCGCACGGGAGCATCGCTGTGGCTGATTTGTTTGTTTCTCTTCGTTTCTAATTTTTGATTGTTAGTACGTGTTTGCAGTTCGGCTTGGGGAGGGGTCCACTTACTTTCTTTGTAACCCTCCCCTCCCTTCCCTGCTCCTCCAGTTCCCTGCCCTGTTTTCACCCTCATTGATATTATCGATTAACCCGTGTTCCTTCGCGCGACGTTCACACCCACTGAGGTGCTGGGTCCCTGTGCCTGGCTCCCTTCGCCTCCTCCTGCCCCGGTCCCTTGTTTCCTAGGACCACTTCTGCATCGCAGGAGCCCTTCTGTCCTCGTGCAGTATCTTCTTTGTTTGTTCTTTTCTCCCATGCAATATGAAAGCCATGTCTGCTTTATTTCACCAACACTGTATTTTCCAGGTGCTTCCATTCTATTGGGTTTTGATGGTGACCAGTTCTTATGGCCACAGCAGGCTCAGTAACTTCCCACTTTCTCAAATTAAGGAAAAGACAGGTGACTTGGCCCAGCTATTTTTCCATAGGGGAAAATGTTTCCTTTTAATTTAGAATGTGGCTGGGCTCCAGGATTCTTTGCAATCTTTGGCTTGCTGTTTTCTCTCTTAACTCCTGCCTTACAGAATGGATACATCTCAGTCAAGTAAGCCTTGAATTTCTCTAAACACACCTAAAACCCTAATTAGTCCTCTCACAGAAACCCACTCCAATCAGTGCCTAGGGAAAATACTTTTCCATGTTCTGTTCCATGTGACCCGGGCTCTCCTGAGTGTGCCCAGGACTTAGCCCATCACAGTAGCCTTGGAGACGGGCCTTGAAGCCCCCCTGACTGGGCCACGGGCACTCTGCCTGGCCTTTAGGGTGCTGCCCAGCCGGTAGGCAGGGCCACAGTGTCCTCGCTGGTTCTCGCCTTCTGTTTCTAGACCAGCATTAGACACCGTCTAACATCAGTTCGCGCCCAACCCTCAGAGAGCCCAGGGAAACAGGCCAGGAAGGGGCCGCACTGCTGCCAACAGCTTAAACCTCTGGATTCTGGTAGCTTCTGCGGTCTTCCTTATCCCTGCGTGTCCCCCTGAACCCCTGCTTCCTGCCCTTCCTCCCGGGTCTGGGCACAGACCCGGAAATTCCCGTCATGATGACCAGAGTGGCTCTGGCCGCTGCGGCTCAGAAGTCACCTGGGAGTCCACAGCTGGTGGGAACATGGCGCTGCCTGCCTGGGGGAGTCTCGGGGACCAGGAGTCAGAAGTCCTGGGCCTCGATCCTGTCCCGCAAAACCCGAATCTCCGGACCTCTCCACAGCCACGCTGCCTCTTGTTCAGGTCTTCCTGGTGAGATGGGCTTGGGCCTCGGAGGGGAGAGGGAGAGAAGTACCACCTCGGGCTCCGGGTGGGCCATGACACTAACGCTCAGGAGCTGGGGCCTCCGGCCTCACGTCACAAGGGAAGAAGCGCATCACAGACTCCAAGAACTCAAGTCAAGAAACACTGCTGATGGCTCCAAATTGACCAAAGCCAAGCCCGCGATTTTCTGTGTCTCACATTCCTTTTTTTTATCTGGGAGAAAGTAAATATTTTTATTCACTGTATGAAAAACAGGATGCAGTTAATTGTTAGGGGACAAGACAGAAGAACAGATCGTCCTGATTTAGCTTCTTTATTAACGGTTTAGAAAGCGCTTAGAAATTGGCATTTGGCAGCGTTTGACTGTCTGAGCTGTCTCCGGGAAGGAGCCTCCTCCAGAGTGAAGCACACAGCCCTGGTAATAAGTGACATTTAGCAGATATTTACATACATCTTGTAAAAAGGTTATGTCAAAACCGGGTGCATGGCACGCTCAGAATTTCTGCTCCTGTAATATTACAAGCTTTCACTGTCAACAGGGCTCAGGGATTTACCTTATTTAGGGAATATAATGAGCCAAAGAAGTAATGAGAGGATCTTGAATGTGTGGTTCGACGTTCCATAAAATCTTGGAAAGATTTTTTTAATTGCTTGGTTTAGTTTTTCCCTCCTATTTTATATCTCATGAATGCAAACTACAAGATTCTGGGCCTTTTACAAAATTTGAAGCATTCTCTCTGGCAGGCTTGTGACTCACCACTGAGGTGGGAGCGACCTCAGACACAGTGAAGAAAGAGGTGGCACTGCAGGCAGACAGCCGGGGGGTTAATGTACCTTAAAAATCCCACGCATGCAGACAATGAAATCACACTTACCCTGCCCCACCGCGGCCTGGTTCTGGGACAAGGACTTTTTCCTCTGAGTCCCTCCTTCGTCACACTACTTTTCATTTTAACTATTTCCCACAGGCTCTTTTGTAAAGTTGTTTCAAAAATTTAAATATTCATTTTTTTCCTTTTAACCACTTAGTACAATCATTTAAATACGGGATGATCAAAAATTGCATATTTTTTCATTAATTGTTGTAAGATAATAGAAGAGGAAATATAAAAACAATTTAATCGGATTTAGTCAGTACCAGAGTGGCCTGGCTGAGATGACCCCTGCCCAAGTGACACTCAGGACAGTCGGTACATAAACAGACGGCCGCCTCGGCGGGGCTCCAGGTGACCGCGGTCAGTGCACTGACCTCGAGTGACAGCTCATGTTTGTGTCCTAGGTTGGTTTTGCTTTCACTTCAAGAGCGCTGCCTACCTACGAGGGGCAGCGCACCATGACAGGTCGCCCCGCAGCCCTGGGCTCCGGTCCTCAGCTGGGCTCCCCTCACCCCACTGCCCTGAGGCCCGCGTCGTGTGCCTGAGTCTCGGCAGCTGGTTTTGACACAAATGAAATCACAGAGTGGCATAATGGTTTAAAATGTAACATTCAGAGCAAGGGGCGGCACTCTGGGTTCGCAGCGGGAGGGCTGCCGGGCGCACGTCAGCTTCGGGGCGGGAGGCGCGGTTCCTGTTTTTCACCAGCGTTTTCTACAGTTGGGTTCCAAAATCTACGCAAGTGACAACATTCCTCACAATCACACGCGCCAGTGAAAAGCAAGTGTTTTGGAGTCGTGGAAGCTGTAGGGTTCAGTTTTTCTTGTACTGTTTTTTAAAATTTTATTTTATGAAAAAAACAAAGCAATTTCATAATCACATAATGAGAAGATAGCCAGTTTCTACACTGTGTATCGTCACCCTCAAAGGAGTTTCTCAGAGCACAAGACGTAAACCAAATAGGTCCTTCTAGAAAAAGAAACATAATAATCCAAATCTGCTCAGCAGAGCAGGTCAGACACAGAAGCTCAAACGTCCCGTGATCTCTTACATGAGAAACACAGGAACAAAATAGGAAGAGGCCAGTGGGAAACGGGGCAAGGTCAAGCACTTCCTCACATTACAAACCCCATCGTGTTAAAGCTATTCCGATACATTTGGTTCCAATTACACTACTAGTTTATCTCGGATCATTTTTTGCTTTGTTTCGTTTTTAACCGTTTCCTCGGCAGCCACTTCTTGCTTCTGTTCCTGAAAAGCAGTGCACACAAGTCCTTCCTGGATCTCAGGGCACAAGGGGACGTTCTTAGGCCCGGCAGGCCTGGCAGCTGACGCCCACCCTGTTTTATTAACTGAGGAGGCGGAAAGCACCTCCTTCCTTGCCTGACTGGGGCAGTGGAAAGTGTGGCCTTACCTATGTCTCCCTCCTCCTGTACCTGGTGGGGAAACTGAGTCTCTCCCCCACCCGCTGGCGTCCAACTCGGTGCTGTCAGCACACCAGCAATGCCGGTGACGTAGACGTTTGCCTGCTCCAGTTTGTGACACTGGCCCTTACCCTCACAACTCGGCCACAGTTTGTTTTACCCACAAGGAAACCGAGGCCTGGGCAAGGTTCGGTAAGGAAGACTGACGGTGACAAAGCTCCGGCCTTAGGAAAGCGACCTGCCTTGTAGGTGCCAGACCTGAGGCTGCACCCAGGTGTGTGTGAGTGCCCTGGCAGGCAGGTTCGGGGCGAGCACCACGGAGAGGAAAGGAGGCAGTTAACCAACAAAACTGCTACCAGTAGAGGGCGTTCGCGGCAAGGGCAGCTGAGGGAACTGCAGGCATCGTTGGCGCCAGGCAGGGCACTTCCCCAGCACCTTCCGGCCGGCCGAGAGCCCCCTGCCCGAGCCTCGCCGGGAGGGCGCCTGTGTCTGGAGCCAGTGCTGCCCGGGGCAGCTGGCACACCTGGGCACTGCTGCATGCCCTTCACGTGCAGCGCTGCTGCGCACACACCGGGTGCTGGATGAACCACACCTGAGTCCGTGAGTGGCTGTGTGGTTCCCTGTTAGACTCGCTCGCCTCCCTTGAGTGAATGAGAGAAATCAACCTGTACTCAGTTAATGAACAAACTCTAGGACATCTTTCGATTTAGCGGCTTACAGAATCACCCAGCTGGCTTTTATTAGGTATCAAGTGCCCAAGAATCTTTGTACCCCTAGTCATTTCCATTCCCCTGCAAACAAAAAAAATTTCATTTAAAAATTTATGTTGAGGCTGAGCATGGTGATGCCTGCCTGTAATCCCAGCACTCGGGAGGCTGAGGCAGGAGGATCTCTGTGAGTTCAAGGCCAGCCTTAACTGCATAGTGAGATCCTGTTTCAAATAGGTAAAAAAAAATTTTTTTAATTAAATTTATATATGTATACATATATGCCAAAAAAAAAAAAACACACAACAAAGGCCAGCAGTGCAGGCTCTGATCTCAGCCCTCCTAGAACAGCTAACTAGGTATAAGTTAAGGCCAAGCTACTATCTTTGTGTCTCATTGTCTCCTCTGCAGAGGAAGCCTAGGAATAGCTGCCCCGTAAGGGTGACAGGAGAAGACAGGAGTTAACTGCTCACCCACAGTGGTAGGGTTCATGCTGGGTTCCCCTGGGCCTGTGTCGGCCCAATGTAAAGCTGGTGCCCTGCACTGCCTTCGAGGAAGAGTGCTGAGGGAGAAAGTTCCGGTCCGAGGCACAGTGAGCAGGAGCTGAGGGCCAGGGTCTCGTCAGGAAAGCGCCATCCTGGCTGCCTGGGCCGCAGGCTCTGACCACGTCCAGCCCCCGGAATAGCGCAGCACCGCTCAAGGACTTGCCCTGCAGCCCTTAATTTAAGGTCCTGCACACACATGTACAGTGTTAATGGGCGTGGACTAGGGACCCGCTTTCCTGATGGGGAGACTCGTGCTTCACAGGGCCGGTAGGTCTAGAGAAGAGTCAGCAGCAGGACCGCAGGGTCCATGTCTTGGTGGTTCGAGCCCCTGTTGGCACAGCGTGCCGTGGGCGGCCGAGGGTGGCCGGGGAAGAGGCTGCCTTACCACCCGCAGCAACGCGGGGAGGTCTCCACGTGGGTCCTTTTTAAAGGATTTGGAGGAAAACCCAAACCCTCTTTTCAATTATGCTGCAGAGTGAAGTCTGAGATGTTTTAATTCAAAAGTGATTCTTCAATTTAGAGAAGTCTCGAACTCGGTGACATTAGTCATATTTGCTGAAGTTCCAACAAAGCCACACTTTCCTTGGGGATGGAGGCAGGATGCACACGGTGGGCTTGTGGTTCCAATCCCCAGAGCCCCTGTGAGGGCTGGGTTGTGGTGGGTGCTGTGCAGCCGCCCCGGGAACACAGGACGAGACCCAGGCCTGCCGCCCTGCCCTCCCTGACCCTGTCTCTCCCTCTTCTCTTTCAGTCCCTCCCTTCATTCAGCCCTTTGAGTTTCCGAGATTCTCCATTGGGCAGCGGGTCTTCATCCCATGCGTGGTGGTCTCAGGGGACCTGCCTATCACCATCACCTGGCACAAGGACGGCAGGCCCATCCCCGCCAGCCTCGGGGTGACCATCGACAACATCGACTTCACCAGCTCCCTGCGGATCTCCAACCTCTCCCTCGTCCACAACGGAAACTACACCTGCATCGCCCGCAACGAGGCGGCGGCCGTGGAGCACCAGAGCCAGCTTATCGTGAGAGGTGAGGCGGCCGCAGCCGTGGGGCGCCCAGGTCCCACCCCCAGGATCCCTGTGCCTAAAATATCCACATGCTCGGCAGCCGAGAGACAGATGTGTAAATGGAAATTTGGGGGCTGTAGGATTTAATCCATGCCAGAGGCCTTTGACCTGAGGGCCACGATCCCTTAGCCCCTGCTTCGCTGTGTTTACTGTATGCAGAACTTTGCAATAATGTTTCTTGTCACCCAGATAAATGACTTCCAAAATTAATATTTACCAAAGGTTCCACAGTTTCTTGGGCGTGGTTTTCTTTGCTGCTTGCTACCATTTACATGAGATGTGTTAGTGTTTTGGAAAGCTGCCTGACCAGTGTTAATGGGGCAGAGTGTGGGGTGGTGTTTACGGGAACGGCTAAGCCCGGAGTGCGTTGCAGAAGACACGGACACGGTCTCAGTACACCTGTGGCAGGTTGGCCCTCTTCCAATCATCACCAGGACGCCAGCGTCCCAGCGGGGTTCACACTGCACACTGTCCCTGAACCTGTCAATCAGGAATTTTCTCACTTCAGGACTCTCCAAGACTACAGGGTACTGTGGAGATAACGGCAGGAAATGAACAATTTAGGGGACATTGACCATTAATATTTCAAAAGTCACACGAAGAAACTGACTTCCTGTTTCTAAAACAAAAGTTCCCAGGGTGCGTATGAAGCAAGAGGGTAGGCTGGAGGCCTCCCGGCACTCTGTCCTTCCGCCTGACACTGTAGCAGAACTGAGGCGCGGGAGTTTTTTCTTCTACTTTTTTGAAAATAAAAATGGGAGCCGAACTCGCCTGTTTCCGAAGGGTCTCGCCTGATTCCGAAGAATCGGAGGGGACTCCTTCCTGCCTTGCTTTCGAGGGGCAGGACACCCCATCAGCCTGGTTTCATGATGATCGGCTCTGAAGGACCAGGGTCAGGGGACACAGAGGACAGATAGAAATGTATGCAGATGTTCTTACATCCCTTCTCCTTGGAGGAAAACCAGTGGGGCTTTTTTGATGGGAAGTGAAATGGAGCCTAGAAAAGCTTGTGCGACGATTCTGCTGACACCAGCTCTGTGAATGTGCCACATGTGCAGCATCGGTCAGCGGCCAGGGCCCCGAGAAGGGACAGAGTGTTGCAAGGAGGCCGTGGTGACCAGAAGGTCGGCAGGGACAGGACGGCATGGGGTGATGGCCCTCGTGGTGCGTGTCCAACCGCCCAGCAGACCCTTCTGGGAAATTAAAGAAACGGATGTGTTTTCCCTGTTCCCAACCTAGACCAGTGGAAGGACCATCTATAGCAGTAGATTGGTTTCCTGGATATCTGGAAAAGTAGTTCTTTTTGTCAGTATTTCCCCCAAATCTGTGGTCCTGAGATTCTGCCACATGGTGGAATTTCCTGGGGAGCCTAAAGGAAGCTCTGCTGTCCGGCTTAAGGCCCACTCGGACTGTGTAGCTGCCTTCGGAGGGGAGGCTGGCGTGTCGCTCAGCTGTCAGATCCCCAAGTGGATGCCGAGAGGCGCTCCCTCTGAGTCCTGGGGCCCCTGAGCGTCTGGAATACTGTCGCAGGTGTCTTCCTCCATGTGAAGAGAGGCCATCGGTGACTCTAAATGGGGTGGCGACACAGCCTGACCCATCTCTGTAATTATCATCCTCACGGCTGTGTGACCTGGGCCACAGGCAGTGGCATTGACTGCACAGCGGTTTCAGAAGTGCAGGCAAGAGAAGCACACGGTGGCATGGCGGTAACGGGCTAGGTCATGAGAGGCGGTGGAGTCTGTGATGTGTTCTGTGCTGGTCAGTTTTTCACCGCCACCCCCGGCACCAGGCAGCCAGCCCAAAGGAGGAGGCGGTTAGCAGGTGCTGTGCAGCCTGGGAGGAGTCCAGAGCAGTGGAGCGCACCGCAGCGCAGGCTCCAACAGGCAGCCCGAGAGCAGCAACCGCAGACCTAGGGCCTGACTTTGGGTCAGGTACGACAATCCACACAAACATGTCAGACGGGACATATCCCAGTAGCAGGCACTGGATTCATGCTCCTGCCACAAACACCAGTGAAATTAGACAAAAATAGGGGGCTGTTTCCAGATTGAGATGCAGGAGCCATGACCCTGCAGGGAGGGGGAGCAGGAGCAGAGCGTCTCACGAACCCCAGACGTGTGCCAGGCCTCTTCCCGAGCCATGGCGGGTGTGTGTGTGTGTGTGTGTGTGTGTGCTGATCCAGACAGATAAGGGCCGCCGCCCCATCAGGTGGGGAAAGCAGAGGTCAGGACTTAGAGCTGCTGAGAAGACTGGACATTGTGGGCAGGGCCAGGAGGTCAGGGAGCTGCTCCGAGAAAGCTGTGCACGCATCGGTGCGGGGTTCCTTAGGGTACTGAGCCTTTTGTGTCCAGCGGGGGTTACACCTGGCTTTCCAATGCTGGGGCTCTAAGGAGCTGGAATGGGGAGGACAGCAGGTCTCGGCTGGACTCTCAAAAGGGCCCTGCACCAAGAGTGGATGGATCTACCCCGCAGTGAGGGCTGCTCCAGGCCAGCCTACAGAGCCTACATAGGAGATTCTGACAGAATAAAGCTTCTTCACCATAAGCCAATTGTCTGCAAGAAGCAAAGTCACTCTGAAACAAAAAGGGACGAACCAGGCTCTCAGTAGCAGGCGTGTCCTCAGAGATGTGCTACTGTACAGCATTAGCTGACAGAAAGGAGGCAAGAAACAGGTAAACTGTAAGAAGATAAGAATAGCCAGGTGTGGTGGGACACACCTATACTCCTGGTACTTGGGAGGCTGAGGCAGGAGGATAGTATCAAGTTCGAAACCAGCCTGGGCTACAAAGTGAGCTCAAGGCCAGCCTGAACTGCATAGCCAGACCCTGTCTCAAAAAGACAGAAAAAGGGGCTTGGGATTTAGCTCAGCAGCACAAGAACCTGCCTAGCAAATGTGAGATCATGAGTTTGATCCCCTGTACAAAGAAAGAAAGAAAGAAAGAAAGAAAGAAAGAAAGAAAGAAAGAAAGAAAGAAAGAAAGAAAGAAGAAGAAAAGAAAAGAAAAGAAAAGAAAAGAAAAGAAAAGAAAAGAAAAGAAAAGAAAAGAAAAGAAAAGAAAAGAAAAGATGGAAACAAAAAACACAGACAGATGTGTGGATGCAGTGACCTTGGCAGGAAAGGTGTGGATGCAGCTGTCCTGAACATTTTTCAGGATGCTAAGGAAGAGATGTGCACAATGCAGAAACATGCAGGGAATCCTAGGATGGAATGGGACAGTGTTTCCTAGAAGGAGCAGAAGAAAATTCTAGATCGGCAAAACAGGCTACATCACACAGCAAACTCGCTGGGTATATTTAACAGGAGACTGAATGCTGCAAAGCAAGGGATCCATGAATTTGAAATCAGAGGGTGAGAGAAATAGTCAAATTTCAGCTCAGAAAACAGAAGACTCAAAGTTGGAATTGAGGCTCAGTGAATATGTATATATATTCTCCCAGGGGTGGGGGGAGCACAAGGTACACACTTCAGGAATAGAAAAACTATAAATGTCTAAAGCAAGTGACCAGCACTTTGAGCATCTCTTGTAATCAGAGGCCAAAGGTAGCTTCTTTTAATCTTGTAATGTCTTAATTTCTAAATAAAGTCTCTGATAGATATCAAGAAAGAGAGAGAGAATGAATAGATCAGAAAGCTCCAAAGAACCCCAGAAGAGCAAACACACAGAAAGTTGTCGCATGGCTGATCAGAATCAAGTTATTACAGGGCAAGGAAGTAGAGACTGTGTTAACAGCACCTGGATAGTTAGACTCGCTGATTCTAGAGGAACAAATGCCGAAAACCTCAGGGAGCTCCTCAGAAGCAGTGCCAGCCAGGAAGAATGGAATGCTGTCTTTAATGCATCAAAAAGGGCAGGGGCAGAAACCTCCCGTCCACCAAACCTTAAACTGCCAGATCCGTCACTCGTCTTCAGATGCGAAGAAGAAACAAAGGCATCTTCAGACGAGCCAAGAGGGGACATTGTGACTGACCTTTCACTGCAGTGTGTTTCAGGAATTTTTATCAAATTGAAGTGCAGTTATTTCAGATGGCAATTTTGATCCGCAAGAGTAATGAAGAGCCCTGGAAATGACAAATTGTGTTTTTAGACATTAAAGACATTTTTGTTTTCATTTTTATAAATCTCAAAAATATATACGTGGCAATTTGTAAGGATTTATAGCCTGCAAGGTGAATGTGCACTGACACTGGCACGAAGGGTGGGAGAAAGCAGCGGGCACTGCTGCGGGGTGATCCCCGCACGGTGCGGGAGGCGGCGTGGGTCATGGGAGCGCAGACGCTGACAGCCGAGCGTGAACACTACCAACTCGGAGCACAAGTAAACTACAGCCAGGAAGAGCAGTTCTAATCCTGCAGAAGACACCAAACCGAACAGCGGGATATACTCAACTGAGCCAGAAAAGGGTAGAAAAAGAGAAGGAAGGTAATAAGGGGAAGACAGAGCGATAAAAAGCAAACAGGTGGCCAGAAAAGCTAAGCACCAGCACAGCAGTCTACGCGTTGAGCGCAGGGGGTGTCCGCGCACAAAACGTTTTCAGATTTGTCCGAAAGGGTGATTCAACTACTGGCTGTCTACTGAGAGCTCCCTTTGAATAATGTAATGACATGCAAATATAAAGAGGTGGAAGTAAACTAGTGTGAGCTATCAAAATCTTGGTAGACTATCAATATTAGATAGAAGAGACCTTAAGCCGAGTACATTGCTGTGGATACGAAGGATGTGTTATAGTGACGAAGTCACCAGGGCATCAGGAAGAAATCAGTACTTGATGTTTGCATGCAGCTAATAATGGACAATCTAATGCATGCTGGGAAATCCAGTGGAACCAACAGGAAAAAGATAGGCAGTGAAAATTGGGAAGCTGAACCTTCCTTTCTTGGTAAGTTATAAAATAACTAGAAAATCAGTAGGTGTGTGGATCTGAGCAGCTGTGTCAACCAGTGTCTGAATAACAGGGACAACGCGGTCACTTGAGAGTGAGTAGAGGAGAATATATTTGTAACCACCTACTAATGTCTTGACGAGTTAGGGCTCAGCAGTTGTTCTCTGAGATGTAAATAGATGTAAATAAATAGATGTAAATAAATAGGCACAAAAGACACTGCTTTGACTTTGGTTACTATTTATTTATTTAGAGAGAGAGAAATGCAAACTTCTTGAGAATAGAGAAGCAAAAATATTTAACAAAATATTAGCGTGTTGAATTGGCAATGCTCAGAATGGGTAAAATATCAAAAGGCAGTGGCCTTTCTCAAAGAGATACAAGTTCAGTTTAACACGTAAAACTCAATCAATAGAAACCACTGTCTTCACAGAATAAAGCAGAAAATCTGTAGACATGAATAAAATAAATGAACAGAATTAGCCAGGGTGCAACATCCACACCTGATTTTTAAAAATCTTTCTTAAACCGGTAGAGGAAACAACGCAGGGCAGAGGAAGGACCCTCACAGGCCAGCACAGTGCTCTGTGCCTCTGAGCCTCTCGCTGGAGGGTGCGTGTTTGCTCTGACAGCCTTCTGCTCCGGTTTCTTCCAGGCTGGTACATAAGCAAAAGCAATATAAAGTGTTATGTTTGTAAGAGAAGGCACGGAAGTCCTTCCACTTGCAGATGAGAAGGGTAAGGAGAGGAAAATTGTCACAATACCACCCTCTGGTACCTGTTGGTATTTGTATACTCTATAACTAATGAACAAATGTAGCACTCCCGCAAGATAAAGGGCAAATGCACTGAAATTAATTTTATTTCTATATATTGGTGAAAACATTTGGAAAATAAAAATATGCTCTTCCAAATATCATATATAGGAACAAATTTAGCATAGTATACAGTGTTGAAAAATATGCTTATTGTCTACAATAAAAGGCACCCTGCCATTAATTCCCCCAAAATACAGCCCTTGGTCCCTAGAACACACTCATCCCACCCTTCTTGCAACTTTCTGCAGCAGCTCTGGAGTCCTCTTTTGTGAGGGTCTTTAGTTGCGCTGTCCTGGCTGCCTTAATGTCCTGAACTGATTCAAAATATTTCCCTTCCACGGTCATTTTGACTTTGGGGAGGAGCCGGAAGTCACACACAGCCACATTTGGTGAATGAGGTGGATGAGGACCAGTGTCTTGTTTTTACGAGCCTGTCTTCCTTTTGGATGGTGCACAGCAGCAACTCTCACCATGTTGTTAATCACACCTCTTAAAAGACATCCATGGAAGAGGACTCCAGAGCTGCCGCAGAAAGCGGCCAGCCAATGGGATAAGCATGTTTGAAGTGAGTAGCGCTGTGAGGGAGATGTATAGTAATGTGTCTTTTACTAGTAAAAATGTAAATTTAAACATTTACCATATACAGTATTTTTATTTTATTTTATGAAAAATAAAGCAAACTTTCATAACACAATAAGAGAATTATAGTAGTCTCTCAGTTACTTTTCTCCTTGCTGAGACAAAATACCCAGTACTCAAAGTTCCAGGAGGAAAGGTTTAATGTAGCTCACGGTTTGCAGGGGTTTCAGGATAATTGACTGGCTCCAAAGCAGGGCGGCATGGCAGTGGGGCATCACAGAGGAGAAACTGTTCATGGTGGGCAGAAGGCAACAAAGCATTGAAGTGGTGAAGAAGAAGCAGTTGACAAGAGCAGCCCTCTTTGTGTTCCTTATATTTTATCTGGGCTACCCGTCCTTAGGGAAGGCAGAACTCATAGGGCAGAGCACCCTTAATCCTGGCATCACAGCATGAATCAGTCCCAGGATCACACACCCTAGATCCAGCCACCTCTGCAAAGCCCCACCTGTGACTGCATGAGACTCTGGGGGGACATCCAGACACAAGCCATCCCAAGCAGTCAGTATACCACGCGTCATGATCTTAAAGACAGTTACTCAGGGTACTGACGAAAGCAAAAAAGGCTGTCTTTTACAAAGAAGAAACAAAGAAGTAACAACATAAAACTTTCTTTTCAATGAATAGAAACTGGTAGTGTAAATGAAACAAATTACGATACGCAATAAAATATTTTTGAAAACAATGGAATAGGTAAGCATCTTCCGACTTCCTGTTTACCTATCTTGATCACTCCATCTACACTGAACCCTAAAAATGCTGTTGAGAAGTTGAACAATACTCATCAAAAGCCCAGCAGGCTTTTTTATAAAAATTCAAAATTTTTTCTAAAACTTATGTGGAAATGACAAGGGCCTAGAAAAACCAAAGCAATTTTAAAAGGAAGAACAAACTTGGAGGACTTAAACTATCTTATTAAAATTGAGCCCCCAAAAATGTTCAGTGGAGCAGCTCAGGAGTTCCTACTGGGTGGACTGTGCTGAGTTAAGAGGTTGCGAGGAGAACAAATACATACAGGACGCAGGATGTATAGTACTATTTATAATCACACCCAGAGTTAAATACAAGAAAGTGCGGGAAATTTATCTACATACTAAAGAAAGTGCCCAAGGAAATTCAGCTGAGGGCCTGGATCCCACAGCAGTGTCCTGCATGAGTCCCCCTGAAGTCCTAGAGCCCATGACAGTGTCCCCCGCATGCCCAGCTGGAGGCATAGAGCCCACAATATTGACTCATGCAAATCTATTTCATGGACCTGCGCTGGGAAGGCCTCAGGGTCTGTGGTGGAAGCTAGAAAGTCTATGCCAGTGGGGTGAAGGAGCTGTGCCGGTAGGTTGAGAGTTCTGCACTGGAGCCGAGAAGCAATGCTCAAAGGACCAGGGCTCCCCCACAGGGAACCACAGCCACCCTCAGCGACAGCAAGACCCCGAGCTCCTCCGGTGATAACAGCTGAGTTCATAACAGGGAAGCCGGCATGACAGGCTCCTGCAGGAGGACCAGTGGCTCCAGACAGCAACGCTGAGGAGAACCCAATCGCTGCCCGTCCTCTCAGGTCTCCTTTAATGCTGCTGCAGCCCTTAGGTGGCATCTACTACACTCAGCACCACGCTGGTTCTGTCCAGCAGGTGTTAAGTTGACCACCAGTTTTTAACCCATAACAGACTGTGCAAGTCACCGTCCTGACTTCAGAAAATCGGTCACTTTGAAATCTCCAGCGCCAGTGTCCGTGGGCCTGCTTCCTGCTCGTGTCGGCGGGTGGGGTAATGAGTAGGTGACGGGCTGGTTGAGCAGCACAGGCCACGCTTGCTGCTTCTGTTAAAGTCTTCGCCTGCGACAGTATTTGTTTTGCTTTCTCAACGACTTCCTAGCGATGAGTTCTGTATTTTCTTGTGCTTCAAGGACTAGCAAAAAAAGTAATGGAATGGTTGCTGTGAAGGATCCACAGGCAGCGCCGCACGAGGATATTCTTCGACACCTGCTCTGCAGCTCCTTCCTTCTCCTCCCTCCCCATCCGAGGACTAGCGCATTGAGCTGCACCCCTAATCGCTGCCTTCCGGAAGAGTTGGGGAGGGGGGCTCCTTTCATCCCAATCCAGTGGGACAGAGAGACAGGTGATGACTCACCTAGTGTTGGACAAGTGTGGAACTTCAACCAAAGAAGAAAGAAGAGTCACCTGCCTTAGGGGTGCGCGGAGCAGCCTGGGAGGCGTAGAGGGCAAGGACTCCTGAGGGTTAGGGAGGAAACAGCCGCTAGGACAGCCGTTGTCACCGCCATTGCGGGGAGGGAGGTCAGACAGCGGGTGACAGTGCTGACCCGAGTGTGGCAGGGTCGGGCTGCAGACGGAAGCGCAGCAGGAGGGGACCTCACGGCTCACACTGCTCCAGCCTGGCTCCTCTGGCCTTAGAGGTATGGGGGCGTGGGGACCTGTGAGGGGGTTAAAACAGGGGCCCAGGGGTTCCCTGAAGGGTCAGTCATATGTTGGAATAAAGGGCCAGGAAGGGCCCAGAGTGGGGACTGTCTCCATCCACATGACAAGCAGGGACACTGGAGCCAGGTGGCCGCTGCAGAAAGGACACGGGTAAAGGGCCTGTGCGGTATTTGACTCCCCTGTGTGGCAGTACTGTGTGAGAAACCTCCAAAGCACACCCTCGCCCCAGGGAGCCCTGGCCAGCCTGTGCCAGCCTCTGATGAAGGGGACCTGGCCACGGTGCTTTCCTGAGCACCCGCTTCCCACATCAGGTTCATGGCCAGCAGCAGGACAGGGCGGAGAGCTGTCTCCAGTGGCTAGCGCCAGCTGTGCTGACCATCCCTGCTCTGTGACAGCTGGAGCTGGCCAGCTGTTCGCCTCGCTATGGGCATATGTACTCAATAGGCCTGGACCCCAAACCCAGGTGACAGTAAGTCTCTCGCTGTTCAAACAGCACTGGACGTCTCAGTCTATGAAAGCAGACTCTGGCTTCCTGATACAGTCCGCCACCTGGGTCGTGAGAAAGTGCTGGACAAAATAAAATAAAACTCACGAGCACACAGCCAAAAATACCAAGCACTGACTCCAGGATTATTTTCAGCTTTAATGGGAATAGACTTTCTCATCTGTGCCTAAGGGTTTGGTGTGATGCACAGCTTGGAAACGTAGAAGCAGAGAGAATGCGTTTGGAGACCTTGAAATTGCCTGTCTCTGGGAGGGCGGCTCAGGGTCTCAGGGACAAACAGTTAATTACAGGAGCAAATCCACCCCGGAGCAGGCGAGACTGGGGTCCTCACATGTCCTCAGCAGGCTTCGTGGAGGGAGAGACTCCAGTTACCTCAGCATGGAAGCAGGTTTCAGTAATAAGCAGAGATGCAAAGAAACGCTGCAGCTTCAAATACGAAGACAAGCTCCTGCCTTCTGCCGGCCGCTTTCATGACTCGGGGTGCCATCGGCTTCTCGCGGTCTTCTTCTCCTCACCTGTAAAACAGAAATGCTGCTGCTGCCCTCAGCGAGTTTAACCAGCAGCCCCGGCAGGGCCTTCTCTGGTTGCTACGTGTCTAGTGATGGGACGGGAGGCCAGAGGTCCTTATGTGTCTTTCCGAGGTTGGACCCTGGGCAGCCCTGGGTAAATTCCTTACATCTCCTTACGTCAGTTATTTTATGCATAAAATGGCACAAAAGCTAAGAGGCTCTTGTGACATTCAACAGCGTGAATAATTTTGGTGGCCGTCCACCTATCAGAGGCCTTTTGGCTCCATCTTCAGCTGGTGGGAGGTGAGGGACATTGGTCTGGACTCCTAACACACTCCTCCTGGGGAGCTGCTGGGACTGCTTCTCACCGGGAAACTGACCCCAGCGCTCCATGACCAGGTGGGACGGGGCGGATCAGGTCGAGGCCTTCCCAGCACGAGGCCCGGGTGGTCCAGGCTGAGAATTCTCACCATAACCCCAAGGTCACTTTCCTGCTGGCCTCTTGTGAGACGCCACTTGGGTCTGAGCATCAGGATGCACAAGTCTTCCGTGTGTGACCTAGTGCTTCCTGTCTTGCTCTGTGGGAAGTGTCAGGCTCTGGCTGATTTGTGCGTTAGTGAATACGTCACATTTCCCTCGCTGGCGTGACATGATTATACTCCAGCTATTCACTGTTCTGCCTGAGCCAAAACGTAGATGCCCATTTACTTCTTTCTTAGTGAACCTAGAACTGGGGGTGGAGAGCAGAGCAGTGGACGCAGGACACCTCCAGGCCACTCCGCCAGGTGTCTGGAGCGCACTTCCAGCGAGAGGAGAATGATTCTCTGCATCTCAGGGCCGTTTCCGTCTGTGACTACCTCATGCCTGCAGTATTTTAATGACTTTTCCTCTTTGATGAGTTTTTAAGTAACATTTCTTTGGACTTGAGCCAAATTGAGGGGAGAGTCACAGGATGGTGCTAACTGGACACTGTTCCAGCGGAAACGCAGGAGGTTAGTTACCCTGTCTGTTCGGCACAGGGTTTCTTGCTCTTCGCAGGATTCAGGGTACGGAAGGGAGGCCGCGGGTGCTGCAGATTCTCTTGTGTCCTGGGGATGATGATTCTAGTATGACATTTAAACATTCTAATCGACCCTAGAAGCTGTTTGATGATTTTTATTAGAAAATTTTGTTCTATGTAATTGCTGGCACTTTTCCTAGAAATAATTTCCTCACTATTTGATGGCCATCCCTTATTATCTTAGTTAGATTGTATTTACATTTCGTTGAATGTATTCATCCCAGGATACAGAACCATAAAGGGAAATCACTTGCTACCTAAGCTGTATCCAGAGGCCCACCGGCTCTGTAAGGGACCTCTTTCATTTGCAAGCTGGGGACTTTGTTCACAAGAATGTGTCCGGGTTGGACTTCACCTGCATTTGCTAAGTCAGTCAGTGCTCCTATAGCACAAGAAACCTTCTAGCCAGTGTTCTGAGAACTTTTCTTATTTCATTAGATCCTATAACAGTCCTGTGAAATGGTTACTTGATGATTCCCAATTTACATATAAGGAAACTGGGGCCAGGAGACATTTTATAACTTGTACCTGACAAAAGTAGCAGAGCTAGGCACACACCTGTAATCCCAGCACTCGGGAGGCCGAGGCAGGAGGATCACTGAGTTCAGTGCCAGTCTGGGCTACATAGTGAATTCAAGGCCAGCTGCACTGTATAGCAAGACCCTGTCTCAAGAAACACCCAGTGGAGCTGGAGGCCATGCCTTGTTGTGTGGTCTTGGCCCTGGCTCTCACCTGTGCATGGGTAAGGCTTTCTACAGAAAGCTGCACTGGGAAACCCAAAGCAAGTCTCCACCTCAAGAGGGGTGACAGTGAGTTCCAGCTCCGGCCGCTGCTTGTGTCTTGGTATCGCCCTCCCTCCTCAGCATGTCATGGTCAAGTGGCCTCTGCCATAGCCCGTGTCACTGCCACTCGCTCCCAAGCCCCTGGGCAGCTCTCAGTCCACGGGGTGGTGTCACAGGGAGCTGCCTTCCTGCAGAACACTTCCATGTCTCCAGGCAGGCAGGATCTGCTTTGCCAGGAACCGCGGAAAGGAGGGGAGGAACGTGGACCCCTGCTAGGGCCCGTCTCGTCCCCGTAATCAGTGCCTGCCGCACTGGGCACCCACCCCTCCATGAATCACTCATTTCCTGGGAAACTTTAAGGGATCATGAGCCATCCGGAGGCCGCCTTTCCCGGAAGAGTTTGCACCTCCACTTTAAGATAGGATTAAAGGTCTTAAAATCACTGCGGTCTTCCTGGCGGCATCTGCTGTCCCCCGACGGGCGTGCTTTGAGTGCAGTGCACGTGGGTGACTTAGGAAGGGGTGGACCCTTCCCTGACCTCTCAGAATGCACCATATGGGCGCTGACCTCCTCTCCCATTGTTTAAAGAAGTGCGCGTTAGGGCTCGATGGTGCCTCTGTTAGCTGACCTCCACAGCGCCACTTTGGCCCCAGAGGTGCCGCCCTCGGGGATGCTGGTCAGCGCAGCAGCAGCAGGTGGGTTTTAGGTGAAGTTCAATTCCACAGTGTGCTCTTTGTCGCCGTTGAGGAAAGCCGAGTAATTCTCACAGAGACGCAGGACACTCTGAACAGCTCACAGCCCAGGGGAACACTTGTCCGCGATACTTACTATTTGAGGAACGAACATCTTTTATAGTTTCACCGTTGGCTGTGACTCTTTTCCATGGGATGGAGTCCTGAAAACCTTCAGCAACACAGCCTGAAAGCAGATGACCACATTCCCTTGGTCTGGTCAAAATCTCACCCTTAAAGAACCAAGTTTCCCTGATACAAAATAACTCCTCTGCACAGAAGCTTGTCGATACGTGGAAGAAAAAATTGCAGCACGAAGCTTGCATCTCTCAGTTTGTCCCAAACCGCAAAGACTGTTTTTGTTTTCCGTGTATGTGACGCGATGTTTGCATCCAATTGCTCCTTCAAGTAGGTTCCTAAAAGCACAGCTCTACCAGTTGTGGTCCTGTCTGAATGACCACTGCTTTTTCGTTTCAGTTCCTCCCAAGTTCGTGGTTCAGCCTCGGGACCAGGATGGGATTTACGGCAAAGCTGTTATTCTCAATTGCTCGGCTGAGGGCTACCCTGTACCCACCATCGTGTGGAAGTTCTCTAAAGGTACGAAATGATTGCTTTGCCTATTATCTGTGAGGTTCCAACGGCCCCTGTCCTTTGGGATGTATATCTGGAGAGGATGGACCTCTCCTGTCTCCTCCTGTCCTGCTCTCTAGCACCCTTCTGGTGCACGTGATTGTGCCCCCTAAAGGTCTTGGGGAGACCAGGATGGGTCAGGCGGGCTGCTGAGGCAGGCCCTGCGCCCACCTGGGTGAAGACTGCCCTGTCCACCTAGGTGCCCTGTCCACCTATGTCAGCTTCCAGAGCCCTGCAAGTCAGACATGGAGAGAGGTGCGGTGCAAGCTGCCAGAGATGCCCCTGTGGGAGAATGGTGCCCTTGTGTTTAGGATGATAAGATTAAGTGGTTTGTAAAGGTAAAATGTACAACCACTGGTTTTTCAGACATTGACTGTTTACCTTAGTGCAGTGATGGCGAACCTCTTAGAGCTTTCAATGATGCACACAGCAGGCGGTGGCAGGCGTGCCACACATTCGCCACCACCACCCCGGAGTGTGCGTGGTGCCCACCGTCTCCCCGGGTGCCTGCTTCACAGCCGTCCGAGGCAGGGCCCAGGCTCCGGGCCTGACTCCTCACCTCTCTGGGGCCACAGTGGCCTTTCCCATGGGGCTCACGCTGTGGACACTGTGTCCCCGGGGTGCATGCTGGGGACCTGGTGGACCCTAGAAGGCCCCGTGTCCTCCTCCAGTCCTCTCCAGGGAGGCTCCTCCCAGGCACTCACAACTTAACATTCTCTTCCCTTTGGTTCGGCCATGTGTTTCTGAAGCGTCCGGGGCCAGGTCTACACTGTGAGCCAACCCTGCTCCCCAGGGCATCTCTGGCTTTTCTTTGGGGCCATGTTTGAAGCTGTGTGCTTATTGTGATGTGGAAGCGGATCTGTGGCACACATTTCGCGTGGCTCCTGTCCGTGACGCATTTACTGTTAGAAATGTCTTCTCCCTGACACACATCTTCCTCGAAATGGTTTGAAAGCTTCCATCAGGCGTCTGTCCCAGTCTCTTCCCCAGGGGGTCTCCAGTGCTTTGCCCCACAGTGGACACCACCACAGTGGACACCACTGCAGTGGCCACCTCCAGGGCCTGGTGAGGCGTGTGTGCAGATCGCTTTGGGGGAGAACAGCACAGCACTAGCTCCACCGCACACGTGGCTTGAGATCTGTCCTGGCCGAGGTGACTGGGTCCCCAGGGGTGTGAGCAGGTGTGAGCGGGTGTGTGTGCCCACACCCAGCCTCACGGAGAAGAGCTTTCCTGGTAAACTGCCACTCTGCCAGGCGGCAGTGACTTCCCATTTCACTTACATGCTGAAGAGACTAACGGCGTTCAGGTTTCGCCCTGTGTTTACCGAGCAGACCCACCTCTCCTCGGAAGTGTTTCTCATTCGTGTCACCTGCACTTAGTTGTGTGACTTACTGGTGTGGAAGGGTTCTACACAGATGGAAATCTCCCTCGGTCAGCATGGCTTAGGCACTTTACCGCTGCCCATCTCTGCGTCACAAACTAAGATGCGGTAGCTTTCCCTCTTTAAATTCACAGGACATAGCAAATCACCAAAGAAAAAATTAAAACTTTAAAAAAATTTATTCCCGATTTAATAACATGAAAGACAGCCAAGGTGATCTTTGGGAATCTGTTTTGTCTGGCCTTTCAGGTCTGTCCCCAGAATTATACATTTATAGTTACAATATAAATTTTTTAAAAAAAACTTGATCGTGCGATTGATCCTGGCTTATAACCCTTTGTTTTTCAGTTAGCGATGTGCCAAGAATGCCTTTCTGTGGCAGCGACACAGATGCTTTGTGTCATTCCCTCCTGTCTTTGTGAGCTTGTGTCACTGCGTCACTAAGCCCACCCGGGGGTGTCTGGCTTTGGTGAGGGTGGCACTCAGCAATCTCCTTACAGAGAGGTTTGCTGTTCCTTGGGTCTTCTCAGGATGGAGAGAGCTTGGTCCTAGCATTGAGTTTTATCTTTTGCTTTCGATTGACACATAATTGTACCCATTTGTTCCTCGCAGTGGCACTCACCGACCAGCCTCTCCCTACCCTCCCCGTCCCGCTGCGGGTAACCAATGCCCCACTCTTTTCTGTCAGGACAGCTGTGTTTGGCTGCATGGATTAGTGAGGTCACACATTTGTTTTAATGGAACTGGGCATGGGGCCTCACGCATGCTAGGTGAGTGCTCTGTTGCTGAGCTACATCCCAAGTCCTTTTTACTTTTTATTTTATAACAGGAGAGTTCACTAACTTATACAAGCTGGCTGCAAGCTGACAATCCTCCTGCCTCAGCCTCCTGAGTAGCTGGGAGAAGCCTGTGCCCCTTCCCTGGGCCCTATGCTATTCTTTTAGCTCTTGGCTATGTCACTTACCCTGATACCCTTTGTCTCCCCCATGTAGTCCTTTTCGCCTGGTTCCCCGAAGTCATCAGACTCCATCTCAGATCCTGAGCAGAGGCCTCCTCCCTTCTCACAGGGCATCTCAGGGATCCATAGGCGAGGACAGGGCGGGGGGGGCCTCACCCCAGCACCTCTCCAGCTGTGGAGGGAGGGGCGGAGTGGGCACCGGTGCTGCTGCTGCTGCTGCTAGAAGCACAGATTTCTTCCTCTTAAAAAGCGACGCAGTGACTTCCACACTCAGCTTTGTGGATGTGCTCACTTTCCCCAGGACACTTTTCCATAGGCGGAACTGTGGGCCCAGGAGCGAGCCGTGCGGATAGATCTCCAGATGCACCGGCGCTTTCCTGGCATTTTATTTTTTCCCCACATTCTCCTTCAGGTTTCATGGCGCCTGCTTATTACAGCCAGCACAGAACTGCCTAAGACGCTTCTTTTGAAATATTTCCCAACCCAGTAGAGATCTGCGGTATTGTCTTTTAAAAAAAATTTTTTTATTTTAAAGACTAGTTCCTCATAGTCTTGTCTTGAAGGTTTGTGTTGTTCTCACCATGTTGCTGATTGTGGCTTCGTTCTGCCTTGTTCTGTTGGACTGTCCCTGTCTGATGATGGGGCGGCTGTTTTGGATGTAACGGGACCTATGATGGTCACTCTGGTTTCCTGGAGCCCTGAGATGCCCCGTGAGAAGGGAGGCCTCTGCTCAGGATCTGAGATAGAGTCTGATGACTTCGGGGAACCAGGCAAAAAGGAGGAAATCCTGGCCCTTTGCGACAACATGGGGGAGACAAAGGGTATCAGGGTAAAAGAAAACAAAACAGAACAAAACAAATCAGAACGGAACAATGCAAGCAACACAGGACTTCACAACAAGACAAGAGGGCATCAAGAGTGGCTACCACTGTGTCTCTTGTTTTCTTCGAAATCGTTGACCATAATTTTTAATACAACAATATCAAACATAACAAAACAGTATAAAACCAATCAAAATAATGAAAGCATTACAGAACTTCAAAACCAGATAACAGGAAATGCACAATGGCTACTAGAATATCTCTTTCTCCTCAGAAAAGTTGTCAACCCCATCACACATAATCAAATCAAATTAAACACACCAGGAGAGAACCAATCAAAAGAGGAGAACAAAAGCAGGACAGGACTTCAAAACAAGATGACAGGAAATCAGCAATGGTTACTCTAAGGTCTCATTTTGTTCAGAATAGCCAGTGACACCATCACACAGAATGAAATCAAACAAAATAGAATAAAAACCCAACCGAACAAACGAACGAGAGCACGATAAGAACTGAAAGCAATACGACAGGAAACCAGAGTGACCATCATAGGTCCCGTTACATCCAAAACAGCCGCCCCATCATCAGACAGGGACAGTCCAACAGAACGAGACAGAATGAAGCCACATCCAGCAACATGGTGAGAACAACACAAGCCTTCAAGACAAGACTATGAGGAATTAACCGCAGGTACCACGTCCCCCCCCCAGGTGTTTCCTCCCCTGTCACTCTCACAGTGGCTGCTCTGCTGTTGGACCCCATGAACTCCTTCTGTGTATTATGCTCAGGTTCATACGCAGGAGTTGGGACAGTGTCGCCCAGCACCGTGATCTCCAGAGGGTTCCATTTACCCACAGGAGCCTTGAGGATATGCTTCCTTCCAGCCGGTAGCTTTCCTCTGCATGACAGTACCATCGCTTGCTTGTCTATTCTGTGGTTGATGGGCGACTTCCTCTTGCTCTGCTTTCTGGTCTCCTGTCACATGGAACACTTGTCTTCTCTGCTCTGATTTTCAGTCTGTGAATTTCCGCTCCGGTTTGACGTGTTTCTTGTGTACAGTACATCGCTGGGTCTTGTTTCTTGATCCACTCTCCGAGCGTTGCTTTTTATTGCTGAATTGAGGCCGACTACATGAATGGCTACAGCCAGCACATGTTGGTTTGTCTCTGCCGTGCTGCCGTGCTGCTGTCGGCCCTGCACTTGTCGCCTTCATTCCGCTGCCTGTCTTGTGTGACGATCCTCCGCAGCTGCTGCTTCTGGAACCATAGTCATCTTTATCCCTCTCTGGCGTGGGCTTTAGCACTCTCCGTAGGGTTGGCTTTACTCACGAATTCCTTCGGTTGTTCCTTATCATGAATGTATCTTATTTTTCCGTCAATTTTGAAATATAGTTTTGCAGGGTAGTCATCCTGATTTGGAAGTTTTCTTTCAGGGTTGGAAACATTTCACTCCAAACTCTTCTTGACTTGATGGTTTGTGTTGATACGTCTGCTGTGATTCTGATTGTATTTCCTTTATAGGTGATCTGTTTCTTTTCTATAACAGCTTTTAATATTCTGTTCTTGTGCTGAATTTCTGGGATCTTGATTCTTCTATGTGTGGGTGTAGATTTGGATATAGCTGTTGGGAGTCCAGTATGCCTCATTTACCTGCATGCCAGATCCATTTCCCATTTTTTAGAAGTTTTCTTCTATTACTTCTGTGAATAGCCTTTAAATTTGATTTGTGTTGACCCCTGATTCTTCACCAACTCCTATCACTCTTAAATTATGCTTCTTTGCATCATCTTGCAGGTGTTGAGTTGTTATTTCCTGATTCAATGTTATTTTTAAGACATCTTTCCTTTCATAGTCACTAGCTGCAATCCTGTCTTCAGGGTTTGAAAGTCTATCTTCAGTCTCTTTCAAGCAGTTTTGCCAGCTTTTGATTGACTTTTTAATTTTCTACATCTCTCTTTGAACCTGTTTCATGCACTGTAATTCCTTTCTACATTCATTAAGGTTTCCATCATCTTCCTATGCTCCTCTTTTTTATCTGTCTTCTTGAGACATCCTGAGAAATTCTCTCAGTATGTTTGTGATTTCTTCTTTTACTGAGACCTTATTTCTGATTTCTCTGCTTTTATACTCTCATGAGGTTGTTTCCTTACTTCAGTTGCTGTCCTGTCAGAGATTTCAGGTGTGTGACTTCCATTTTCTTCCATGACTGTATCTCCCAGACTTGTTCTGTGTGGGCTAGAGGTCTGAAATTGTCTTTTGCTCCTTCACCCTAACATTCTCCTGGGTTCCTCCCAACAAGCTGGTTGTGGGGCCCCAGGCACTTCCCACACTGGGTGCCCCTCTACTGTGTAGGGGGATGGGCCAGGCACCTGGGTTCCTCTAACCCCAGATTTACAGGGACGTAGCAGGGTGGCTTCTCCCAACCTGGGCAGCAACACTGGTTCTTCTCTGATGCTCAGGATTGCATGGAGGTGAGGCAGCTTCTCTCAGGCTGTGTGTCTACACTGGGTCTCCCGCAATGGTGGCAGACACACAGGGGTGTATTTGTCTGATTCCGCACTTGGGTGATGGCTGCCCGAAGGAACCAAGGGCCTCCCGTGGTGACCTACAGGTGCACAGGGCTTACCTGGCTGTGTGTCCCTGCTCCTGCTGGCCATCTGCAGGAAGGAGCCTTCCGGTGGCAGCTCCTTACAGGCAGAGGTGGCTGTGCTGGTTTTCTCTGCCTGTGCTGGCCAGAGCTGGTGGTGGCACCCAGCAGACAGAGATGGATCTGCCGGTTCTCGTGCTAGGCACCCGTAGCAAAGGGCCTTCCGGTGGTGGTGCCTGGCAGATGGAGGCTGTGGTGTTGTCTTAAATATGCAAATAATAAGGCAGCTTTTAAAAACATTTAGCATTGCTTATGGAACATATTTCCTGTGGTCAAGATAGTCACTTAGAACTGAAGTCCAGATGCAAATAGGACAGGCTGAGGTAGTTTCCTGAGAGTTACAGCAAGTTGGTCCTGGGCTGCAAATTTCCAGAGTAGGGGTGCAATCAAAATACAGGGTGAATATTTACATTTCAGGATGTATTGCAGTAAGAGACGCTGCCCAAATCCCCCTTGCTAGAACACGTTTATCCCATCACTCTTGCCACAGTCTGAAGCAGCTGGGAAAGTCCTCACTCCCGTCTTCACGAAGTGTGATCAGAAATGCAGTGAATGTCTCTGAGTGCAGCCAGTGGAAAGGCAGCTCCTAAAGACACGATGCTGTGTCCTCCCCACATTCATCTTAGGGTGCTCTCGCCCTCACCGCCCATCCTGGGGCCGTGGGGTTTCCCATCAGGCTACTGCAAGCTCATGCAGACCACGGGGCCCGGCCCTCCTCACCAATAAACCACGTGGCCCCCGGAGGAAGCCGGCCCCCGCCCCTCCCGTGCAGGACTCCAGAGGCCCAGTCTGCCTTTGGAAGGGACTTCGTCTTCTTGTCGAGTGTACCAAGGGGCAAACGTAGAATCCAGAAACGCATCCACTTTGCGGCATCCACTTGGAGCTGACTTTCCCATAGAGGGGTGGTGTGAACACGTGGGCTGAAGTCATCATCCAGCTTTGAAAATGCTTTGTATCTGTAAATATTTATGTCCCTCCTTGATCCTTGTCTTCCTCGAGGACTCTGGCTACAGTGGAGCAGAGTCATCGTCTGTCATCCCCCGCTGTTGTCTTTCTCTCTGGTCCTTTAATTCAGTGCTTTCCTGTTAATTTATCTGATATTCTCCAGTGCCTGTTCTCCATATGTCTCTTTCTCTATCAAAAGTTCCCATTTTGTGCTCCCTCTGACTTGCCGCAGCATTTTGCCACCTTACTTTATTCTGTTTCCCTTCTTTCTCCAATTCCTCCAGCTCACATTTCACTCCCAAGCTCTGGCTTTATAGACCAGTGACTCCAGGGCTTCCATCTAAATCACGGCAACAGTTTTCTGGGGAGATCTCACTGCCTGACTTTTCCATTTCTTTCTTCCATGTTTCTTAGGGTACCTTTGCTAGATCCTGACATCCTTTCGAATGTTTGCTTATGAGCAAAGTCCGTGTCCCCAGAAAGAGGGTGCTTCGTGCAGATAGTTGATTCCGTACTTTACCGGAACCTCCGATTCTTGGACTCTCCCCAGGTCTGGGGCGCCCTTGCCCCACCCCGGCCCTGTGTGCAGAGTTCTCACAGATGCGGGGCTGGCCCCCACTCTCCCGACTCAGCCTAGGCTCATAACCCGGCCTGCTCTCCTTTGCATTTCTGTAGCCGCCTCTGCGTGGTGGACACAACCAGTTGCCCATCCACCTGTAACAGTTGGAGTGTCCACTGTTTCCTAATTTCACAGGAAAGAGAGTTTGAATTTTCAGTGTTCTTTCTCCCATTGGCTTTTTTATGCCTCCCAGGCAGAGAGAGAGAAATGCTGGTTTCCACTTCCATTTTCAAACCCTGAGTTTTATCACTAAATATAAAGCTGTATTAAATTCAGGATTTATTTGAGAGAAGGCAGTGAGTGACCTAAGAGACGGAACAGGAATATGGTGCGTTCCAGTGACACAGTGCTGGCCTCACACACCCACCGCCCAGGGTTCCACTCCCAGCCCCACAAAGCAAACAGCAGCAATGAAACATTGCTGGGAAAGAGCAGAAGTTACCAGTTAGCCTGTGGGCTATGAGTTCAGACTCCCGCCGCAGTGCGGCCCCCCTTGTCCCCGTGCCCAGTTACTGACCGCCACGTGCACCGCAGCCTCTTCTTCGCAGAGCAGATGGAAGGTGGTTAGTGTGATAGTGCAGTGAGATGGGTCCCAGAGAGGTTCCTTACAGCCACCTCTAGGAATCTGTCAGCCCACATCATCTGCTGTCGCCACTGTCAGCCCCATAACTTCCGTGGCTGGACCATTGTCCTACAGCCACTTAGCGAATTGCCCAGCCTTGTGCCGCTAACTCAAAGCGCGTTGTCATCAGTGACCGCGTGTGAATCCCGGAGTCTGATTTTCGTCCTCTCTCCATGACACTGAACTGCCTGTTCTGGTGCTGGCGTCACAGCTCAGGTGTGTTCCTCTTGGCCATGTTTGGATATTTGGCTCGTCAGCCTCGCTTCACTGAGTTCCTGTTTCTAAAACATCTCGGTGTTTTTCTATGGGCTGTTGTTTGTTTGATTCTGCTCAGTAATTTGAAGGAAATTTTTATCACATTTCTAAAAACTTGCTCTGGAAAAGTCAGAGGGTTCCAGATGGAAAGCCAAACTAGGGAACGCTGCCGTCTTCGGAGTGCTGACACTTCCCCCCAGTGCCACGGGCGCCTCTCCCTGTCCACACCTCCTTTTGCTGTGTCTACGAATCCTGTCATCGCTTTTCCCTTCGGCGGTAGGAAGTGGCTCTGTGCCAGGGACCGTCTAGTTTTCTTTGATCTTCTGGTTTGCGTGGAAAGGTGGTGAGCTGTGCCCTGTCTGGTGACTCTCCGCCGTGCTCACAGCTCTTCTCCCAGCAGGGCGGTGGCGCTGTCCACTGCCCAGAGGGCGCCTGCTGGGCTGAGGCCCTCCGTTCCCTGCCTGCTCTCTGGATAGGCCAGCTCCCCGGCCCCCCGTCTGCGTGCACCCTCCCCGCTTAGGCACAGCGCAGGCACACGGGCCCTGGCTTCCCTCTCTCCGCCTTCCCTGGACGCTCCAGAGTGTCTGTTATGTTTTTATTCAGAAACAGTCTCACCTCTGCTCCATCCTCGCTTGCTGTCCTGGATGAGCAGCTGGAAGTCAGCGGTTTTCACCTCACAAAGTGCAGCTGACCAGGGCCCTGGCCGCTCCCTGCCGCCACCCGACCCCTCATCCTCCCCTGTGCTCCACACCACCCACTTGCTGGCCCCCTTCCCACGATCAGAGGCTCCTTCCGGGACACGGACTTGATTCTTTTGTTGAGAAACCTGCAGAAATAAAAGTGGACACTCACAAAGCTTCCCTGGGGGTCTCCATGACAGCTGCTTGACTCCAGATGGGAAGCAAATGCTGTGCCCAGTACCCCGGGTTAGGAGGCCCAGGTGACCCTCCCTGGAGTCGCCTCCTCCTTCAGCAGCTTGCCTGGCACAGCTGCCTGGCTCCACCCCACGCCTTCTGTCCTGGGGTCCAGGTGGCATCCCTGGGGCCCTCCACCATCCTCCAAGCCTGAGTGTCAAGACAGCCTGAGGAACACACGGGGGGGACGTGCCCAGGTCCTCTGAGAGAGTTAGTCCTAGGGCACGATTTCTGCCAGCACGCCACCAGGGCCAGACCGTCGCTGAGAGGACCAAGGGCCCCCTCGGCGGGCCAACACACCTCGTCCTGCAGATTGCTTGCCACCCGCTCAGAAAACACGTCTGGGACTAACCCTAACCCTAAGGCAAAAGAGCAGCAGGAGAAAATGCCCCCTTACATGCTTTTTCCTCCTGCCCTCTTCAGGGAGCTGAGGCTTCGTATTGGGGTAATTCACTGGGAACTGGGTTCCCACGGCCTGGGCAAGGTGACCCATGGTTTTCCAGTCTTTCAAAGTCCACCTGCTCTTGTAGAAGAATGTCCTTAGCTCCTGCTTGCAGCCCATGATGGCCACACTGCTCGAGGGGTGTTGGTTCATGTCCTTAAAGCGGCTTCCTCCACCTGTAGGTACCTCCATTCCCCTCCATCCTCTAGAGATCTGTATCTCTGCTTCCTGTTATCTATTTTCATTTTGCTCTTTGGTTCTACGTCATGCGAGAGAAAAAGAAAACAGAAAGAAAAGAGGCCTTTATTGTGGGCACAGGGGCGCTGCTGAAGCGAGGGAAGCATTCTCTGGAAGCTTCCGGAAGAATCACAGACCTCAGTTGGAATTTGACAGGGGGCGGAGTTAAAGGGGAGGGCGGAATGACGTATTGACAGCCGATTGGAGGAACGTTGGTGGGCCTGTGAAAGACAGATTAACTTTCCAGTTCACTAGAAGACCGCTGGGAGGCGCTGTCCAGCACCAAAAGGAGACTCACATGTGAAAAACCTGTCAGTTTATCTAAGCGAACCCATGTGGTGTTCAAGCGTGTGTGTCTGATTTATTTCACTTCACATTACGGTCTCCAGAAGTGTCCATTTAATTTGGATGTGTCCTGTCCACATCCCCCTTTCAGAACCTGGTCTCCATGCTGTTCCTGAGTCTGTTCCTTGCAAAATTGCTCTAATACTGGTCTTGCCGTACTCTTCCTAGTGAATATTCCAGAATCAAACTTCGGGTCAGCTGGACCATTGCTCAGGGCAAAAGCCTCACAGCAGCTGGGCATGGTGAAGGACAGCTGCTGGCTGTCTGGCTGTCACAAGCAGAGGAAAGAGGAGGACGGGTTGGCTTCCTCCTCCTCCCATTTGTGTTCTGTCCACACCCTCAGGCTATGGGGACGGTGCCACCCACATTCAGGGCATGTCTCCCCTCAATTTGCTGTTCCACTTGCCAGTCATTTCTGGAACCACCTTCAAGGTCACACCCTAGTGTATTTTGCTGCTATCCTGGGCACTTGCCAGTCCAGTGGAGTTGACAATCAACATGAACTGTCCTGGTCACCTCTAAGCATTGGTTCACTGCAACCCCCAGATCCCTCGAGGCCTTCCCAGCAGCACCTGCTCTACCCTCGGGTACCAGCCTGGGCAGGGAGTGAGACCCAGATGCTACCCAGCGTCCCTTGTCCCCTTGCAAGCCTAACCTCATGATATGAACCCTAAACTAACCCAGGGAGAGAGCTCCAAGAATCCCAGAAAGGATAAAAAGACAGTGTCCCCCATAGCCTGCCTCAGTGGTAGAAATCAACCCAGCCTCACAGCTCAAGCCGTGTCCCCCATGCACAGTAAAGCAGCTACCTGTCCCCAAGTAGGGACACCAGCCTCTCTAAGCAATAGTTCTTGTGAAAGCATAGTCAGCAGAACTGGCAAAAGAGTGTTTGACATAGTATTTTATTCTCTTCTTTTAATGGTAACTGAGTCTATCAAAGTGGAAACCTTCTGCCTTTCCTCTGTACTTACACACACAGAGTTTCAGTGGCTGGAGCTGCCACGGGTTTCCAGGGAAGCGGGGGGTCTGTGGCAAGTACCCCGGCCGGTGTGGGGCCGCCCACTCCTGAGCCCTGGTGGGGCTGCTTTCCTTTCTTCTCCCCTTTCTCCCATCATTCCTCTTTCTCCTGCTTTTCCTAGGAACTTTCTAGCAATCTTGCATACAGGCAAAAATACTGCCCGTGGGGGTGGGAGTATTCAAGGAGCCATTGATCCAGGGGGAGCTGAAGACCTTAAATGAACAGTTTAGGGGCTCCCCACCCCCAATGCTAAGTCATATAACTGAGCCACCTGTGCTCCCTCCACTGTCCCAGGTCACATTGCCAAGGGCTGAGTCAGGCTGGTTCGCTGTCCAGTTGTCTGTTAATTGGATAAAGGACAGTGCTCCCTCTTGCTGATAAAACACAGTTCTTTCCCACTGGGCCTGGAACTGCAGTCGGACTCTGCAGATAGGTTTCTTCAGCAGAGATGTAAAGGAATTCAGGGGAGGTGGCTGAACTGCACAGGAGAGAGCTCCAAGATTCTCCACAGAGGTCAACGCATGCTACCCCAGTTAGTGTGTGGCGTTTTATCAAGGGTGGATTAAATATGCAGGATCTGAGGCATGTAGAATGCATCAAGAACGGGACAAAGAAAGCTTCCTTTGAGGTGCTTGTGATAGAGTGTGTAGGAACCTGAGAATCTGCCCCAATGTAGCAGCAGCTACTGTCTAGCCTGAAGCATCACCCGTGGAAGTTCTTCTGGAAGCTGACCGATCACCCTGCCGAGCAGCATCTGCCATGAGCCCTTGTGCTGGCTCCAGGGAAGAATATTATGGCTTCTCCTTCCTCATTCCTTCTAAGCTGCTATACTGTCTTTACTGGCAGGTATAAGCCAGAGGCTGGTGAACAGAAGAGCCAGTAAGTGTAGTTTTCAGGCTTCTAGCCGTAGCATTTAGAGAGGAGGTGACAGTGTTGAGTATCAAGACAGCTTGGGACACTACAGATAATCCATTACAGCAGGTGTTGTAACGATGGAAGTGTCTCTTCTTGGTCTTGCAAACAGTTCTTCAGCTTGTAGAGAAGCCACTATCTCAGGACTGTTCCTCTGTCCTCCTCTGGCTTCTCTTTTGTGACCCAGAACTTCTCAGCCAGCCAGCGCTGAGCCGGGGGTCCACTGCCCGCTGCTAAATCTTAACAGGTGCAGACTTCTGTCTCTTCTCATCCTCGCCCCTTAGCTTTGCACCCAATGCTTCCCTGTAATCTACCAACTAGTCTCGGAAGAGGAAAACCCCGGCACTGAGGAGCTGACCAAACTGAGTCCTTAGCAAAGCACTGCTCTGTCCATGAGATGCAGAGGACGGTGACTCTGATTTCTTCATGAGCAGGAGGGGTACTTGAAGGCTTACCATGTGAGTGCACCCTGGAGTTTGAAGGGATTTGCTCACCAATATCCTATTGTACCTCAAATCAATCCTATTTGTCCTGCAAGGGGGACTCTGACCATACTCACTGCCCACCTCTGTCCAGTCCCACACGCAGACATTTGCACTTCCATGCAATTTCATTTCCCTTGATGGAAACACTATTTCGGTGTGGCCTGTCAATGCGTTGTTCTCATTTCACGTGTGGGGGGTGAGGGGTGTGGGAGTGAGCCGCTTACCCAAAGGCGCAGTTAGCTTAGATGGACCAGAAACTAAATCCTCTTAGCCAAGACGGTAATTACCTACCAGTGAAAGGAAAAGTGAACCAGTCACCTTATTTGCTGCTGTCTTCACAGTGGCTCCCCTGTCACCCTCAGCTAAACACTGTCCCTAGATCAGTATCCCTGGCTACACAGCTGGGCACCTTTTCAATGGAACAGAGGAGTCACCCAGCAGTAAGTGGCAGGGCCAGTCAGTCAGTGTGTGCCTCACTTACTGCCTTAGGCCCTCACTTCCACGTAAGGGAGCACCGAAATCATCCCCACTCGACCTCCGGTAGCTACAGAAAATCATCAGCTATTTAATTCACAGCTGCTGCTTCCTGCACTGGATTTCCTGGCTGATTTTCCAGAGTGTCTATCTGATGCTAAGAAGATCATGGGATTTGCATGTCGCATGCACTGGCTTAAATTTTACTCTTTCAAATCTTGATGAACCAGAAGCTGGTGACCAATAATTCTTTGGAACCACGGTGAAGTCCCCGTCCCTTGCCTTTGGTGAGCACCTAGCCCTGGACCTGTGGTCTCCATGGAGGATGCGTGCTTGGTAGAGTGTCACGCGTCACTCCGCTCGGGAAGCATGACCAGATTTACCGATGCTGCCGCCTTTCAACTCAGCCTCATTTTTCTGATGAAAACAGAAGGCTTTGTGTTTCCAGATGCACTTATGCTTCATGTCTCATTAGGCCCTGTTAGTAATTAGCGGTCTTATCTCAGGCTGGTTAAGTACCAGTGGATCATCCTCTTGTGCTGTTCAACCGAGACACCCTGGCAATGTAGTTGTTGGGTTTTAATTCTTTACTGTAAATGTTTAATCCATTAAAAATTATTTTCCTGGTGAAAATTCTCTGGGAGAAGAAAAATATGTGTGATGTTATGGGGAGGCCTCTCTCTTTCACAAAGTTTCCCAGTATTTCACTAAATATTCAGAGTTGTTTTAACAATTTTTTACATGATTTGCACATCACATACCACTTTACATTCCTGACTTTTAATCTCATGAGCATATTTTTAAAATTCTGTATTCATGGTGTGTGTTTGACTGGACGGACTCACCCTCAAGTGCAGTCCACAGGGAGAAAGAAACCAGTATCAACTGATTTGCAAAATGTGGACCAAATTTAAGCACTTCAGTAAAAATCATAGGGATTTTCCTTTACTGTTAGGTTCCAGCAAATGCCTTTATCCTTACACTAAAGAGCATTTTCTCCATAAGAACTAATTCTGTAATTTATAGTACCAAATCCTTTAGAATATAATCTACTTTTATAAAAGAAAAGACATAATCATCCCCATGTGTGAAAGGCAACTGATAATATTCAACATCCAATTCTGACAAAAACAAAATGTCTTTTAAAAGTTTTATAAAGTAAAGGTATGTAAACATTTTATTAAATTCAAAGTTCTTTGGAACATTAAGAAGAAAACAAAAAGCCCTGTAGAAAGATGGGCAATGGACCTAAATGGGCTGTTTATTAACAATAAGTAAAAATGGCCAATAAATTAAATGAAAGGCACCTGTAAATTGTCTATAAGCAAAAATACAAAACACTCAACTGTGTGAATTAAAATGCAACTTCTCTGTTATATGATGAAGTTTTAAATGATTAAGATGTACATGTGTGATGAAAAGATAGGAGCCTTCAGCCCCAGCCCTGCACCGCCCTGACGCGGATGGGATTACACGTTGCTCGGTGAGCTGTTAGCCGGAGTCTGTCACCCCGTACCTGCCCTCTGGCCGGAACTGCAGGCCCGGGGTCAGCCCAGCAGGCCGCCTGCCTCTCGCCTCGCCCCCTCCGCTGACGGGCTGCTGGAGTGTCCTTTCCATCACAGTCCTTCAGATAGAGTTGAATAAGTAGAAAATGGTTCAATAATTAGAAGCAAAGGTTCTGTAAATCAGGAGGGAGAGAAAAGTTGAAGGTAGGGGAATCAGAAAAAGAATCAAAATGCGTCACGGACAGGTACAAGTTCTCCATGATGAGTGTGATCTCTGTGGATACTGTACCAATAAAATTAATTTAAGAAACAAATGCAAGCCACAAAGAAAAATTAGAAACAGAATTTCAGCCACAACCGCAGCACAGGAATATGCACTTACTCTGTGCCATACCCAGTACCGAAGTGTCCACACTGATGCTACCCAGTGAAGGAGGTCCTGTGACTGTCCCCAATTCAGAAGGCAAAGGTTACGCGGGCACCTCATCCCTCCGGTGTATGGCATGGGTGACCACCTGCTGCAGGACACATTACCCCAAACTTAGCAGCTTCAAATAATACTCACCTGCCATGTTCCCATTGGTGTGGGCCTTGGGCTGGGCTCAGGGTTCCTCCCCACGCTGTGGTCCGGGTGTTGGCTGGGGTGCAGTCACCCTCGGGGTTCCTGGAGGAGGTCTCCAGCAAGCCCCTCCTGTGACAGCTGGTAGCATTCAGTGTCCCACAGTTCCCGGCCGCAGGGTGCCCTCAGAGCCTTGAGGGAACTTCCCCAGAGGTCACTCGCTACAGGGCAGCGCGCAGGAGGGGAGAGGGCAGGAGGGGGAACCAGCAGTCGCGCTCTTTGGTGCCCAGAGCTAATTGCTAAGTGCGGGACTCTGTAATTAACAAAAAATTCTGTTTGTGTAAAACAGAGGATTTTTATAGGTTCTTAGAAAAATATCAGGAGCTCTTTCATCCCCGGAGGATGGGGTTGAGTTCCCAGAGAGGAAAAGAAGACATTTATCTCTTCTCACTTTTAACCATATGTTTAAAGTTTCATTAATCCGTGTTTGCAGTCTCGTGTGGAGCCCACGTGCGAGGTGACACCCCAAATCTCTCTTTCACGCCCTTTCCCTCCCCTGCCGCCCGCTTCCTCCAGCTCTTGGTCCCCTCTCCACTTGGGAAGGATCGTCTCCCGCTCCCTGTAATCTGCCTTCTCTTGTGCTCTGTGTGGCAGGGTTCTCATCTAAGAGAGCCACGTGCTGTGTGAGTCGGATTCATTTCCCTGAATATCACAGTCTCAAAAACGCCTCCATTTCCCTAAAAATGGCTCAGATTTATGCTTCTATGGGAGAGTCGCCCTCGGTGCTGAGTAAACTCCACATTTCATCTGCTCAGCTGTTGATGGCCGTGTAGGCCACGCCCAAGACTCAGCTGTGGTGAGGTGTGCTGCTGTGGACATGGGTGTGCAACTGTCACTGTCACGAGTCATCTTGAATCCTCTGGGGGGAGGTGCACTAGTGAGTTGACCAGTGTCCACGGGTTCAGTTCTCTGAGGAGTCTCTGCAGTGGTTTCCCTGGCAGCTGTCCTGACTTAGACCCCATCAGCGTGGAGGATGATTGTTCCTTCCCTCCGTGGCCTCTCAGCGTTTGTCCTGTGGGCTCTTGGGGATGCCGCCGCTCCTTCTGGAGGGAGATGGGGTCTCGGGGTGTTTCCGTTGTGTGTGGTTAGTGGCTGGAGACACTGAGCTTTCCTTCGCACGTTTGTTGGCTGTTTGTACTTCTGGGAGTGTCTTACTCGTTTCAGTGGCCTGTTTTTTGTTTGCATCTTTTATTTCAGGGCTCTAATTTTTTGAATCTTTGTATAATCTAGATGTTAATCCTCCATCTGGGGAGTAGCTGGCAGAAGTTTCTTTCCTACCGTGTTGATGACCTCTTCACTCTGCGGCTTTTGCTGGGCAAAGCTTTTTAATTTGATGTGGCCCCACTTGCTGGTTCTTGGTACTGTTTCCTGTGCCGCTGGGGTTCTGTCCAGGAGGTCCCTGCTCATGCCGCTGACCACGAGAGTGTCACCTGTTTGATTTTCCAGCAGATTGTGTTTCCGTTTTAACAGTCAGAACTTTAATCCATTTTGATTTTAGTTCAGTGCAGGATGAGAGATGTGAGTCAGTCTTCTGCCTGTGAACATCAGTTCCACATTTCTGATGGAAACGTCACAGGACTGTCATCCTTTAAACCCCGCTAGGTAAGCCCTAGGTGCTAAAGTTTTTGCTCATTAATTGATTTCATTCATTAGTTTTCAAAAGCATAATGTTTCATTTATGCATCTGTTCAGGATCAAGCATTTAAAAAGAACCTGTGAGCTTTCCTATCAGCTCTACACTAATCGGTATTATATGTTTCTAGAATAATTTTGCATTTTATACATTGTGGCCATTTCTCTGCTCATAAGGAATGAAAATCAGTATGGTTTTGTTCACTTCGTCCCATTTTATAAAATGTTCACAGCTAATCCTAAGGAAAACAGCATATTAAAATGATAATAAAATATCATATTTTAAAATTTTTTCACCTCCAATTTTGAGTTCCTTATAAATAAAATGAATTTTTTAAAAAATTGTCTACTTCTATGGCCAGGAGTGGTGACACGTGCCTATGATTCCATCACTCTGGGAGGCTGAGGCAAAAAGATTGCAAAGTTGGAGTCAATATAGGCCATTTAATGACTTGGAAAGACCCTTGCTCAAAATGAAAAATAAAATTTAAACAAGGCTGTGAGCATGGCTCACTGCAAAGGTCCTAGATTCAATCCTCACCTCTGCAAAATAAATAAATGAGGTCTACTTAGAATTGTTTGATAATAGTTTGTTCCTTAGATGCATGATAAAGAACAGATCAAATAAGTGTGGCCCCTAATCTTCTTCCTTACACCGTCATGGTTACCTGACACTAGCACTCCTTTCACGTGTCCTTAAAACAGGTATCAGCCAGTTCTGACCACAGGTAGCTTTTGCAAATAAGCTTTTGGAACACAAGCACGCTGCTGGTCTGTGTATTTTCTGTGTCTGATTTCAAGCTTCTTTGCGGACATGAGTGGTCTTCTAAGGAACTGTCTGGCCAGCTAAGGATGCGATGTTCCTCCCCTGGCACCTCTGTCTGAAAATACCAGGTGTTTCTATTCATGAACATGGTATACCTCGGTACTTGTTAAATCTTCTTTAGTTGTTCTCAATTTTGGTGAATCAGCATTGCATCTATTTAATTAAATTTATCCTAAATATTTCATGTTTTCATGCAAATGTGTGGTCCTTTTAACTTCAATTTCAAATTGTCAGTTCTTAGTATGTATGAATAAAATTGGCTGATTTTATATACTCAAAACTCACAACTATAATATACTTGCTGTTCTGGTATCATCAATGTAATCGTGTTATCTATGAGTTAAGACAGCTTCTTTTCCAACCCATGCTCATTTTATTTTTTTTCTTGTAATCTTCAAACAGTGTTAAATAAGAGGAGTGACACTGGACACCCTTCTGTCTTTCATGACCTTTGGCAGAAAATCATTCATTTTTTCACAGAGAAGCAGGGTATCAGCTGTGGGGAGCTGAAGCCTTTTTTTCTGGAAATTTCACTCTATCCCTAGTTTCCTGTGCAATTTTATCACGAATGACTGTTAAATTCTGTAAACCACCTAGTTGTTCTCTTGCGAAGCCATTGAGATATCACACTGTATTTAGGGGTTTTGGTCTGTTGATGTGGTGCATTTCATGGATGAATTTTTAATTTAAGCCAACCTTACATTTCTGGAATAAATTCTATTGATCATGGTATATTCTCCATCTTATATATGGATGAACTTTGTCTGGTGATTTTGGGGTAAGGATCTTTATATCTGTGTTCACTAAGGCCATTGGTCTGTGAGTGTCTTTTTTATGAGGCTTTTTGTCTGATTTTGATATTGGAACCATACTGACCTCATAGAATTATTTTAAATCTTCCTTCTTGTACTCCCTGAGAGCTCTGTATAAAACTGGTTTAATTTTTCTTGAATGTGGGGTAGAATTCGCTGGTAGCTAACACTTTCTGTCTTTTTTTCTTCTTGATCAATTCAGCTAGAAGTCTATTATGTTGTTTTTTGCAAATAACCAGTTTGGGGCTGTATTGATTTTTTTTCTGTTTTCTTTCATTTACTTCAGTTCTCCTCCTTTTCCTTCTAGTTTGGATTTCAGTTGTTCTTCCACCTGCTCACAGTGCTCAGAATGCATAGACCCGTTTACAGTTCATTTCCATTCTAACGCAAGCATTTAATGTGGCAATCTTACACTCAAACATTGCTTTAAGCCACGTTCTACACATTCAGATGCTGCTTTTTCATTTTTATTCAACTCAAAATGTTTTTAAAAGTATTTCTAGTGATTTCTTCTTTGACTTAGGAGTTATTTGGAAATGATTTCCTTAATTTTCAAATATTCGGAGCTTTTCCAGATATATTTCTATTACTGATCTCAACTTTAATGTCCAGTAGAAATAAAATATACCTTGCATAATTTTCATCTTTCAATGTTTATTGAAATTTGTGACGTGGCTCTGAGTCTGATATGTGTTATTCACTGTCTTCATCTGCTCTGGCTGCTATAACAAATCACTCTAGACGCGACCCACAAACATTTGCTTCTCACGTTCTAGAGGCTGAAAAATCTGACCTCACAGGGCAGCATGAGGAGGTGCCTGTTGGAGGCTCCTTCCGTGCTGTGAAATGTTGACTTTCTGCTGTGTTTCCACATGGTAGAAAAGAGATCTCTCTGGGGTGCCTTTCATAAGGGCACTAATCTGAGTCCTGAGGGGCCCACCCTCACAGCCCAACCACCTTCCCAAGGCCTCACCTCCAAGTACTATCCCAGTGGGCATCACAGCCTATGAATTTAGGGGTGCACAGATTCCTCCATGGGCACTTGAAACCAAAAAATAGTTCATATCTACATTAATTCTCTATATATTGTGTTCTGTCTATACATATATAATATATAGTCTGCCACTGCTGAGTGTAAAATATCGTTAGTGTCATTTAAGTTTATTTTCACTGGTAGTAAAGTCTTGTGTGTTTTGTGTATTATTTCTCCTGCCCTTTCTTTGTCTCCTCTCCTCCTGGGGTTGTAATTACTCCATACTAGAGCATTCAGTATTGTCTCAGGTCTCTAGGGTGATCTGTTTCACTCTTCTGCCCCTTTTATTTCACTAATTTCTGATGACCTAATTCGGTCCTCTACAGTGTTCAGTCTGCTAATAAAGCTTTTTAATAAAATGTTTATAGCTAATAGTTCTTATTTGCTTTCCTCCAAGCCCACAACTTGAAGAGAGCTGGGGAGCCTTATTCTGGGTCATGGTTAGAGTTCCTGGTTGTCTGGCGTGGTAGAAGGGCCTGGCAACTGCAAGGCAGAGAGAGCAAGGGAAGGGAGGATCCTGGAGGGAGATGCCCCTTTCCAGGCCACGCCCCCAGTGACCATCCTCCAGACCCTCGAGTGATGAGCACAGTGTGCCCTGAACCCGGTCACCCCCCAAAGCCCCACCTCTGAACACAGGAGGCTGCGGCGCACAGCCCACACTGAAATCATAATTAGTACTGTGTCTGTTGTTCCCATTGTTTTGTATCTGTGTCTTTTTTATAGTTTTAACATTGCATCTGAATGTCTGCATGTGTTCATGCATATTAATCACAATGGTTATAAAGCCTCTGCCAGTAATTGGATTCTGGTCACTGTGTGTGAAAAAGAAGAGTGAGGAGTCCCAGCAGTGTAGGAAACTGAGGCAGGACCGTCACCAGCTCAGCCAAGTCTTGGTGACTTGGTGCCTGAGACCTTGCATCAAAGTAAAACAGAAAACACAAGAGGAGCATGGCTTGGTGTAGGGGTGTGGGCTCCATTCCCAGCCTTAGGAGGAGAGGAAAGGGGGCACAGAGACGGAGGGGCAGGAGAAGGAAGGGGGGACTGCGCTGAGTCGCAGTTATTCCCAGCTCTGTCTCCCACCTGATCGTGCACCCTCATCTCTTCCCTTCGTCAAGAGCCAAAGGGGAATCTTTTATGTAGCTCACGTCCCTTTTCAAGTTTACCGGTTGTCTGTGACTCCAAATTTCTGATTTAATCAAAGAAAAATGGGATTTTGCAGATCAACTGACCATTTTTCCTTGCCGGGAGGAGGAGAACACTTCTTTCTCACTCTGCAGCCTTAGCAAAAGGCAGTGCCTCTGGGGTTCCTCGGTGCGGAAGCTCTGGTTACATGACCACTTCCTGTTACCCAGCCAGGAAGCTCTCCTAGGTGCAGTGATGCACTTCCTGTGCCTCTGCCGTGACTCAGAGAAGGCCTGGCCGCCATCTGTCACCCAGAGCTCCTGGGCCACCAGGTTGCATGTTATCGGCTGGGTATAGAGCAGGGAGGGAGCCTCCCCTCCCTCCTCTCGCCAGTGTCCTCCCTGCAGCAGGCCCGCGCGGACAGCTGGCCCGTCCAGCAGCTTCTCCCAGCACCCGCCTCAGTACACACACGAGCTCCTGCAAGAGCCACACAGCCTTGCCCCAGGGCCCGCCGCCTCGGGCTCCTAACTCTAGGCCAGAGGGAGAGAGAAGCCTTCCTCCCAGCCTCAGGACAGGGGCGGGCAGGGAGGCCAGTTGATCCGGAGCCGCTTCCTCAGGAATCCCCCAGGGTTCTTCCTTGTGCATCTGTTACCTGGGTCCCCCGCTCTGTGCTGTCAGTGTGTCCCTCTGTGCCGTCCTCTTCCCACCTGGGAGCGCGGGCAGAAAAGTGCTGTGCCAGCTCTGCCCTCTTCACACAGCGACCTGACACACTTAGGTAAATAACATTAAGTGACATCAACAGTGCACAGCGTCTCTCCACTGGAACGCAGAGCCACTAGGGAGAAAGTCTGCAGTCCCACCCTCTCTTCGGGGCCTCACTTGTGAGCGCCAGGCTGAGACGTCACACGCCACGTCCCTGGAGCACTGCCGTGTTCACACACACATAAAGTCCCGGGGACAGGAGCAATTTATTTAGTACCACGAGCAGTGTCTGCTTCTGTGGTTGTTCTACTGCGACGTCTTTGAATAATTTATTAGCTGCTTAATGCTCATCAAGTTCAGCTTTTTGTAGAGAAGCCATCTGTAAGCGCTCTCATTTTCTTTTTTATCTTGCTTTTGAAATGCTGCCATTTTAAATAATGTGCTTTTCTCCCCAAACAGGAATTTCAGTGCCGAGGAAGGGAAGAAACCCTCCGAGCAGCCCGGGCCGCCCCTCGTCTGGGTGCGCCGTGCCCCCTGCCCCCCGCGTTCTTTCATGATTGCATCTCAGTTCTTCCTTTCCACCTCCTTCCAGGTGCTGGGGTGCCCCAGTTCCAGCCAATTGCCCTCAACGGCCGCATCCAGGTCCTCAGCAACGGGTCGCTGCTGATCAAGCACGTGGTGGAGGAAGACAGCGGGTACTACCTCTGCAAGGTCAGCAACGATGTGGGCGCGGACGTCAGCAAGTCCATGTACCTCACGGTTAAAAGTAAGGAAGAAGACTGCTTCGTTCTCCTACCCAGCTCTCTGCGGGCTTAGCTTTGTCACTCCTCCCTGCACGCGTTTCCAAGCAGAGCAAAGCCGCGCAGACCCGGCGGTTTGCCCTGGCCGGGGTTTCAAGTTTGTTCCCCCAGAAACACAGTTGAAGAGGGTGCAAAGCACACAGCCAGCTGTTGACAGCTGGAAGATGGGGTGCTCTGTGTCCCCGGCCCCCACTGGTGCAGACGCAGGCCCTGGGCCGCCGGTAAACGAGCCGCCTCCCCTTAGCCTGACTCTGTCCTGCTGTGTTACCATGGATGGTCTGGAGCATGCGCTCCTTTCAGAAGCCTTTCTGCATGCATTTTACATTTGCCACCTGGCTTGGTTGTAGCATTTCTTTTTAAGATAATTACAAAAAAAGAGAAACAACTGGAAACCTAGTACCAAAAGGCAATAACCACAGCGTGCCAGGCAGGCGCAGCAGGTGCCTGGGTCTTTCCTGTGGCCCCAAGTGCAGAAAAGGGTGCCTAGGGAGGACGCGCTCTCCACACCCCCAGGAACGGAACCCCCAGGGAGCAGCTTTGCCTGAACCCTGCTCATTAACAAATAGTTGCACGGCTAGAATATAAACGAATGGCTCGGGTCCATTTGTAAATAATGTTCTGTTGGATGAACTGTGGTTTCTTCTCAACAAGAAAGCTTGGCTCAAGCTTCCTGTGTTTTAAATTCTGCTATGGCTAGTTTGGAAAGATCCTTCTCAGATGGCTTATTGGGAGGACTGGATTTTTAAGGTGAATTTCAGAGGAAAGTGTGTGTGTGTGTGTGTGTGTGTGTGTGTGCTCTCAAAGGCCAGCTACAGCACGCAGTACCCTTCCTAATTCAAGGTAGGCACTTATGTCGCTGAGCTCAGTCCCCAGCCCTACCTTTCCTAATTCAATCAGAATTTGTTTAACTCTATTACTGCCAGCAAAGCAATGAAAATATCAAGTTATCTACTTGCTAAACTTTTATACGAGGAAGCAATTCCAAAACGTGGTGTTTTGCAATCCGTTTTGCACATATTTATACAGTCAGTTTTGACAAGCTCTGCCCTCTCAGCTCTGTGCACTGGAGACACTGATTTGCAGGAATCTGAGGACACATCATGGTATTATCTAAATGCAAAGGTGACATAGTGATTTTTTAAAAGTTACAAATTGATGAGCTATTAAGGCACCTCAAGAACTCCAAGTCACCCGAGATTGGTCCATATTTTTCCAGTGAAAGGAATTCTTTTTACAGTTATCTTAACTATTTGAAACATAAAGGGCAGTCTGCCATTCCGCAAGCGTGTCTCTAGGACCTGATTTCCACAACTGGAAAGCAGAAAGGGTGTGAATTCTACCACTGTGGGCCTCCTGCTTGTGGGCAAATCCCAGCACACTCTGGAAGGACCAGGCACTCAGAAGGGAGTCCAGGGGGAGGGACAAGTGCCCTGGTCGGGGTTTTCAGGGAAGGATGGGGCTTCAGCTTGGGGAGGCGGGTAGAGCCTCGGGGAGGTCATCTGGAGAAGGCAGATGTTGCAGGACCCTGCCCCTTCGCCTCCCTCCCTGCCACTGCACCAGGAGCTGGTCCCATGGTTTCGGGGTGCCTGCTGCCTGCCTCCTCTCTGTGAGCTGCCTCTCCAGGAAGCATCTGTGTGCATGGCTCTGCATTAGAAGCACAATTGCCACAGCAGGGCAGGGGACACCAAGGACATCCGGCCTCGCAGCCTATGGGGTCAGTGACCTCACGCAACAAGCCAGGTGTCTGTGTCCCCCTCAAGCCTGCATGTTGACATCCTCGCCCCAGAGGGGACAGTGTCTCAGTCACTTTCTGGTTGCTGAGACACATTCCAAACACCCTCAGGTTAAAGGAGGAGAGGTTTATTTTGGCTGGCAGTGTGAGGAGGGTTCAGTCCATGGTCAGCAGGCTCCCAGGCAGGGCAGCAGGCAGAGGGGCCTGCTGGAGGAGAGAGAGAGCTCAGGGTGTGGAGGACAGGAAGCAGAGACGGGAGGGAGGAGCGGGGAGGGAGCTGGATTCCTCAAAGGCCACACGCCAGTGACCTTCCTCTTCTGACCAGCGAGTCAGCTCCCAAGGGTCCGTCAGTGGGCCCACGGGGGGCTCCAGGGCCTGCCGCACAGGAGCCATCACAGGTGGCCTAAGCACGTGAAAGGGCGTCCCAGAGGGCTGTGAGGTATCACAGGTCCACCTGCAGGTGGCCACCATGCTGCTGACCTGGGGGAGGGCAGAGGCCTGCGTTCCTGCACCGAGAAGCCAGGCCCCAGCCTGAGGTGTGGCGGGCAGTGCTGCTACCGCACGGGCTCTGGGGTCCCTGCATCTGAGTCACAGTGTGGACCGAGCTCCCGGAAGGAATGCGCCTTCCTCACGGGGCTGGGGCGTCTGTGGAAGGAGCATCGCCCGTGGAGCACCTCGTGTGGGGCCAGCGGGCAGGAAAGTGAGTCAGCCTGGTGCAGAGGAAGAGCAAACAAGACTGAGGCTACGGAAATGGGGAAGTGGAGAAAGAGGAAGTGTGTTCTGCCTGCTGTAATGTTTACCTAACACATAACCCTGTCCGTAACGTAAGATATTTTACAATATTACAAACATGCTCTGGCCATAGGCCGGTATGACAGTGCCAGCGGTATTACAGCATAACACGATAAAATAGTATAGTCATTAGGTGGACAGAAGAGAGAACAATGATTTCCTGGCAAAAGGGACATTCCGTAAAACCATCTGGTGGGGCGCATGGCGGTGTGCCTGCCTGTCATCCCAGCACTCTAGGAGGCTGAGGCAGGAGAACTGCGAGTTGGAGTCCAGCCTGGGTAACTTAGTGAGACCCGTCTCACCATGAAAAAGGCCTGGGTGTAGCTCAGAGGGAAGGCCCCGGGGTCAGTGCCCAGCTCTTCAGGGGAAACACGATTCCAGAAAAGATGATGGGAATGGCCACAGGGTGGATAGAGAAGACTCGGGGCTTCTGAGACCCGCAGTAGACGCTTTCCTCAGGCAGCGATGCTGCCCCGAAGGCCGGGGTCAGCCCAGAGCAAGGCCTCAGAGCCCTGGAGGAGCCCAGTTCCTCTTCTGTCCCCTCCAGAACAGTCGCAGCACAGGGCTTCTCAGTGAAGTGAGGTGGGATAGAGGCGGCTGCCCTGCTCACAAGGCACCTGCTCAGTCACTGTTCTTTCTCACAGGCCATTTAGTGCAAAGTGGCGGTGAGTGTTTCCCCAGTGCAATGGGAGGCGTGGGCCCAGGCAGGCACTGTTAGGGGACCAGAGCAGCTGCTTAGGACGCTCGCGGGCTCTGACCACACCTGCAGGATCTGGAGCAGAGGTCGGGCGCAGGCACTGGCTGAGCATCCCAGAGAGGATGCTCAGCAGTGGCTACAGACCAAGCAGAGGGCCGGCCAGGGTGGTGGAGCTGTCCAGGCGGGCAGCGCTGGCCAGGGGCTGCATCCCGCAGTCCTCCTGCCTCTCAGCTGCATCCTCGCAAATCTAGTACATCCAACACCAAAACTCCACCCAGGAGGAAGGCCCAGCATTAGAGGGTGCTGGGACACAGCACAGCCCAAGTTGGGCAGGGTCCTGGAAGCCCAGCAGGGCGCTGAGGTCAGCCCCAGGTGATCTCAGTCCTCTACGGTCCAAAAAAGAGTTCCCCAACTCCCGGATCTCGGGGGCATGCTCTGCCGGTCTCTCTGGGTACCACAGTCCCCGCCCTCTGGCTCCCCGTCCGAGGCTGCCATCCCACTCCTGGGAGTTCAGGCTGCGGTGCCCAGGAGGGGCAGCAGCTCCGCCTCTGCCAGCACTTGGATCTTTCTGATCCCGGAGTGCAGCATGAAAGAGCCGCGCTTATCAAGCACCAGCAGGCGCTTCCCGGGGAGCCCCTGGCTGGCCGGCCTGGCCACCTCCCTCCCTGGGGCTGGGCCCGGGCAGGGCCCGTGGCCCTGGTGCCCATCAGATCGCTGTGATGTGGAATTATGAGCATGCGCGTGTGCCTGACCAGCACCCACGTGTGCAAGACCGGCCGCCGGGCTGCTGCAGGACTTGGGCGTGCTCTGCCGGGCTGGGTGTTGGGGCTGGAATCCAGCCCCTGCCACTGTCCCAGCTCCCACAAGCGAACGTCTGTGTCTACACTTAGACGCCCCCAGGCCTGCTGCGGGGACCCTCAGATCCCCTCCTCTCACCCCGCTCTAAGACACTTCGGGGAGCAGAAGGTGCTGCACCCCTGGCAGCCTCAGGAGGAGGATCCCGGGCTCCGTGTCACTCTAATCGGCCACCCTTGGTGGGTGTGACCACTATAGAAGCTCACACCCAGTGGCCTAGAAGCAGGAGCCTGAGTGACATGCATGAATGCAGGTGACGTCGCACTGAGGCAGGCTCCAGGGGCCCAGCCACACCCTCCCCCTCTCCAGGCCTCTGGGAGGGAGACAGGAGAAGCACAGAACGGGGTCACAGGAGCCGTAGTGGCCAGGTTCCCTCTGGTGCTGAGGTCCCTCGCTGCAGCTCTGGTCCCTGGACTACTTCTAAATGCAGCCTCGGTCTTCCCGGCCAAGGCACACTGTGCCTCTCAGAGAACAAACGATGTCTCAAGTACTTTAAAACTCACCTCAATCATTTTTGTGCATTCAGAGCCCCCAGGCCCTACCCCAATTTATGCCACACATTTGCACAGCCTCTTACCCCTCAGCCCTGTCACGAGACCCCCTGCAGTACATGTATCCGCAGGGTCCGTGCGGATGCCTGGGTGCAGGGTGCAATGTGGAAGGAGAGGAGATGAAAGGGCAGTGCAGGGGCAGCCCTGGGAGACACTGTATAGTAGCTCCTCCCAGGTGGGGTGCTTTGGGGTCCAACTCTGCCCTAATTTCTCTAAGTCAGCCTCGATCCACCAGCCAGAGCTTCCTTAGGGCTAACAGAGGATCTGCAAAGTGAGGAAATTACTAAGCAGACATTGCTGGCTCCAGTTCAGTTCCCTCCTCCGGCCACGCTCAGATGTGGAGCATGAAGCCCAGGACCCCGGAGAGAGTGGGGGCTCCCTTGGAAACAGAGGGAATGAGCTCCCATGAGACAGCGCCCCAGGAGGCTGGGCCCCACCCAGTCCGACCCATATCCCCAGGAGATGGGGGGTTGGGGCACAGAGCTGCCGCAACCCGCAACCCCGTGGATACATTTGAGGGAGCCCTGCTGCTTCCCTTTGAAAAGAGCTGGGTTAGGAGCCAGCTGGGATTCGGGTTGACCAATCGCAGGTGAGACGACTTTTCTGGAAAATCATTCCCTGTTCTTGATGGGAGACCCCCAGGTGCCTTGAACTTTGACCCTGTGCCTGTGACCCCCTGACCTGTGACTGGCACTTGGGTTTTGCCTGGAGGATAAAATGAATCTACACAGGAAGCAGAATGCAGAAACCCAGGAAAGGGGGGCTGTGCCCAGAGCATGGGGCCCATCAGAACCCGGCCTCAGAGTGCACGCAAGCTGCTGTGGCCCGGGCTTTCTCATCTGCAGCTGGCAGTCCCTGAGGAGGCACCGGGACAGAGACAGCGAAGGAAAGTCGCTGTGAGAGGGTGAGGTGGAGAAAGTGTAGGGATTTACAGGGTGCAGTGCTCGGAGGCGAGGTGTGAGGGGCAGGGGAGGAGTGGAGCTGGCCCAGGCCACAGCCACCCCCGCAGGCCAGGCCTGGCAGAGGGACCAGGACACACAGAGCTGGCTTTGTGGAATGGCTCTAGGGCCTGCACTTCCCCAGAGGCCCTCGTTTCCTACCCATTACCGTCTCCCGTCCCTCCTCCTCCTCCCCCTTCCTCCCCCTCTCCTACCCCTGCCCCCTCTTCCTGGTCAGCTCACCCGTGCTCGGTCCAGCAGTATTCACTGAGCGGCCCCTAGTGTCCGGCATTGTTCTAGCCCCACACCGTGGATCTGGATCCCCCTGGGAAGGAGACGCAGGGCGGGTCCACCAGGTGGTGCCTGGCGGATAAAAGAGGCACCTAAGGAAACGGGTGCACGAGTCTTGGGGAGAGGGCTTCGGGTAACAAAGCAGCCGGGGCAAAGCTGGGGTGCAGACTGGTTATATTTGAGGAGCCGAAAAGTTGCTGGTGGTGCCTGGAGTGTATATGTGCGTGTGCGTGTCTTATATCTGCACGTATACACGTGTGTGTGTGCGAGTGCACGCACGTGTGTGTGTGCTCGTGCGTGTGCGCACGCGTGTGTGTGTGTGCATGCGTGTGTGCGTGTGTGCGCGCGCGCGTGTGTGTGTGCGTGTGTGTGCGCGTGTGTATTCATGTACATGTGTGATCTGGGTGTCACGGTGTGACCTGTGGACAGGCTCCTCTCCTCCGAGATTTCTGCCCTATTTTACGTCCTTGGATCTGTGGCTTTAACTTTTCCCTGTGGCTAAGATTAGCAGGCTCCTCTGGGGTTCCCCCTTCCCTTTCCTACCACTCCCACAGGCTTTCCTCTGGCCTGACCTCTCCCCTAGTAACACTCTGCCTGTCGCTTAGCTCCTTACCGCGTGGGAATGTATCACAGTGAAGCTGTGAGTCGCAGCTGGGCCCTTCTCGCCGCGGACTGCGGGTTACTCTAGCATCATTCCATGCAGACCCGCCCTTGCTTTTGGGGGACGTTGATTTCATTTTAGGGAAAGATATTAAGGAAACGGGCCTGAAAGTAGAACTTGTTGGTTGGTTTAACAGTGACCAGCTGTGTTCCTCGGACGAATCACAGAACCTCTCTGTGCCTTGATTATTTGGCTCCCGCACCACATCTGAGTGCTGTGACAGGCTGGGACGAGGGCGTGCGAAATGCCGACTATCGGAACACAGCAGCTCCCCAGCCACGACCACAGCCCAGAAACCCAGGGGCAGCGCCACGGCCATGAAGTCTAGAGGAGAAACCGGAGAGAATCTGTGTGCCTGTGAGATGTTGGCGGCTCAGCGGTGACGCTGAAAGCGTTCAGTGATGGAAGGAGAAACCTTGACTTGGTGCATCAGGAAAACGGGAGGACAATGCAGAGCGTGGCCGAAAATACCTGTGCACCCTGCGTGGCAGGGGTTCTGGTATGCAGGACATTTAGATCAACAGTGGAGACGCAAACTGTCACCCAATCGATAAAGGGAAAGGGGGCTGGGATGGATATTTATCCAAAGGAGCAATAAGCCCTGGGAAGACCTGCAGCCTGACTGGTCATCCAGGAGATGTAAGTCAGACCCACCGGGAGATACCATGGCCCGAATACCGGGATGGCTGAGAGCTGAGAAAGGGGACCACGGCCTGGCCAGAGAGGGGCACAGGGCCCCCCACATGGTACTTGTGGTACAGCCACATTGGGAAACAGTGTGGCATTTCCTCAAAAAGCCACATGCAGGGTGACCGAGGACAGTATGTCCATGGAGAACTGGTTCCACAGTGCTCACAGAAGCACTCCTGAGACGGCAAAATGCAGAAATGGGGGAGCGAAGCGCACAGTGGACTGTGGTCCAGGCTGTCTCGGGGTTCGCTGCAGGAAGCGCGCATGTGCACCTGATGCTAAAGGATCCACAGGGCAGGCTGACAGCGGCAGCCCACAGAGCTAGGTGTGGACGGAGGGATGTGAAGGGGCTGACAGAGCCGGATGACCCAGGCCGCGGTAGCAGAGTAGAGCTCACAGCAGAGTCCCGTGTGCATCTGCATCATGAAAACAGCGTCCGCGCGGCAGGGCTGAGGGGTCTGAGCTGGAAGGGATGGACTCCAGAGGCCCTGAGAAGGCCGGAGCTCCATCCAAGAAGCGGGAGCCAGATTCCTGCTGTCCATTCCATTCTGCCCGGGCTGCTGGCCATTGGTCAGTGACCCGATGCCCAGAGCGGGACTTCTGTCTCCAGGAAACCCAGCTTCCAAGTCCAGAACGGTGCTCACCAATGTGCCTTCGGTACATGCATAGATGGCACAGTTAACTGTCACACGGCCTCCAGACAGAGGCAGCGGCTGCACATGCAGCAACTCGGAAGAGCATGGAGACACCCAGGGACATGAAGACCTCTCAGCAGAAGTGATCACATACTGCGTGATTCTGCTTGCTCCTGTGAAATGTCACGAAGAAGCCAATGCCTGGGACTGAAGGGGGGTGGGTGAATGCCAGGGTGGCCAGAGTGGGCAGTGATGAGTGGCTGCTGAGGATCCCCAGGGCTCCGTTCTGGGAGTGGACACTGGCCACAGCCACACCGTTCTGTGAGCACTGAAGACCCCCGACCTCTACCCTGTAGAGTGAACTCTACCTCAACAAGCTGTTTTAAAACTGGAAATCTCAGAACATGCAGCAGCAACTAATGGGGCTTTGTAACACTCTTCATGGTTTGGAGTTGGAGTTGGGTCACCAGGTCTCAAATCCCGGTCCCACTGCCCTTCCCTGTGAGAACGTGCGCAGAGCTCTAGGCCTGGCCCAGCCTCCCGTCCCTCGTCTGGGCGGGGGGTGCAGCCTTCCTGGCGATACGGGTGAGGTGATGGAACGTGTGGGCGGGAAAATGTCTGCAAAGCACAGAGGCGGGTCCCTGGAAGCACTGGGCCGGGCTCGGCAGTGGCCACCGGGTCACTCACTCGCGCATCCGCCTGGCACACAACTGCTGCGCTGGGAGTGCGTCCGGGTCCGCCAGACTTCTGCTGCCTTCCCTCTCCTCACCACTGTCACTTCAGCTCTGGTTTTAACGTCATTTGTCTAGAACAGGATACAGACCGTAAGGTCTGTCTCCATTTAGCCTTGATTAAGCCACAGTGTGCCTGTCACTGTCACCTACCAGGCCACTGGACACTCAGCTGAATGAGGTCCTGAGTCATCCCCTCTGCCAGGGCCGGTGGGCAGGTGCATGCAAATCAGCCTCCCAGAAGGTGACCCTGGAGAGTGCCCTGTGCTAATTCATTCTGTGCGGAGTGCCAGCGCCTGGCAGTGAGCACCTTGTGTGACCCTCCACAGGGGCGGTCAGGACGGCTGTGTTAGGACATGTCCACAGGCAGCAGCCTCAGGCAGTGCGTCTGACGAGCACTTGTAGTGCATGGTGGGTCACAGCAGAGCATCTGTGGCCGCCAGCCTGGTCACCAGCCATCTGCTCTTGGCAGCTCAGCTGTGGCAGAGACAGGAAGGCCGAGGTGGGGCAGTGGCACTGTCTTCCCACCAATGCGTGCGAATTCCCACACCCTCAGCCACGCGATTCCAGAATCCCAGGCCGTACGTCCCGGCTCCCGTGTGCATCCTTTTCGCTGCTGATTTTAAGGCCCATTGTGGAAGAGCACAGCCCGAGAAGACCAGGCGCGTGTGGACCGGTTCATGCCAAAGCTCAGTAAGCAGAGCGCGGCACGGGGCAGCAGGACTGGGACCTTCTGGCCGCGTGTTGGATAACAGGACCTGAAGGCCGCACGGCATCTCAGACAGGACCCTGGAAGTGGCCGTGAAAGACGGGCTCACAGACCTGTACTGGTGCGCACTTGCTGTCCAGGCCGAGGTCCCAGCAGCCCTTCTGGGTGAGCGCACACCTGGCTCTTTTTAATCGGTGCGCTGACCTTCCTGTGCAGTTAGACGGGTGTTTATAACCGTTCTCCTGCCAGCGTTCAGCTTGGAAAATGTCACATGTGCACATCCTTCCAGAACAGGCTTTCCAGGCGTGCGCAGCATGGGTGCCCCGGCTGCGCTTGCAGGGTGCACGGGACGGGGCAGGGGGCCGGCAGCATCAGACCCCAAGCAAGCGGCGGCAGTGGAGGCGCGTCTGCGGAGGTTTGCGGAGGGCACAGCGCTCTCTGTGCCATAGGTGCAGGGCAGAGGCCGCGGCCCCTGCGGCTCCTTCACAGGCTCCATTCAGAAGGGACCGGACCGCGGCTGCAGAGTGGGGGCCACGGGAGCCTGGCTGGCCCTCCATCTCAGAGAGGAGCGGAGAACTGTGCTTAAACCCTGCCGGTCACGCAAAGTGGGCCCCCACTCGGCCCCGGGGAGAGGAGGAGCCTAAGGGGGCACTCGGTGACCTCACACTGCGCTGAGGGACACGGGAGATCCCACTCATTCTCTCTGCTGCTGCTGGCACCTCCTTACCTGGCCGCGTGTTGAAGTGGGAGGAAGGACGTGGGTGAGGGCAGGACAGGGCCACACAGAGCGTGATGCCCGGAGGCAGGAAGCATCTCCACCATGACTTCTGGGTCCTGGGGAAGCCGCACCTTCCTGTTGCCAGGGCAACGCTTTCTGCCGCTGCAGAGGTCAGGACGTGATAATTCTAACGAATCTGTCCTCTGCACTGGGCCCCTCACCCCACATCAGCACCGTCAGTGGCTGAGGGTTACGTTCCCAAGGAGCCGGGAGGCCAGGGGATGTAGGCATCGCGGTGGGTGTGTTTGGTGTGTGTATGGTGGGGGGGCATGTAGCTCACTGAGTGTGGGAGGTGGCTGATTCTGTGTCAGCCTAGCCAGGCTCGCTCCCCATGGTCACACACCAGACCAGACATCTCTGTAGAAGGATTGTTCAGATGTGAGTCACCTTCACCTGTGGGCTGGGGGAAGGAGGTGACTTGGCGACGTGGGTGACCCTCATCAGTCCAAGGCCTTGAGAAGACAGACTGAAGTTCCTGCAGGAAAGAGAATCCTACCAGGGCCACCTGTGGGCTTGGGCTGCGTCAGCTCACCCTGCAAACTTCATAAGTACCGGCTGCAGCAACAGTAGGGACAGTCCCACAGCGTAGATCCGTTGCTCTGCCTTCCTCTCTTTGTTCTGTCCTCTTACTCACGTCTCAGGGAAGTCCTCACCAGGATAGATCTGGGCATCAGAGGCTACAGGGGTGCAGAGGGAACCCATCTCTACACCCAGGCCTCACGGCGTGGACCTCAGGGGCCCTCAGTACATTCACCTGTGCTGATGCACCCCGGAGCTTCCCCTACTCACAGAAAGGAGGAACTGTGACACTTCTCTGTGAATTCCACTCCCTGTGCTGCAGGTCGAATGTCCTGGGGTCCCTGTCAGCTGTCAGCTAGGGTCACTGTGCTCACGGAAATCTCTTCTGTTCCTGCTCAGAATGATGCAGGACTCAAGATGAACCCAGGCAGGGTGAGCGCTGTCACCTCAGGCATGCAGAATCGTAAAGGCGTTTCACGGATGTCATGTACAAGATAAGTTTTAATCAGGTTTCCAAGAAACTCAAATCAGGAGGAGGGCAGATATATATTGACTCATGGTTTAAAGGTATCAGTCCATGGTCACCTGACTTCATTTCTTTGGTCCCTCAGGGACCCAGAACATCACGGTGAGAGGTGCTTAGTGCAGAAAACCTGCTCGCCTTACCATGGTGGTCAACAAGCAACAGGAGAAGGAGAAGCAGACCCTGGCTCCCAGTGTGGTCTTCAGGGGTATACAATGGCCTGATTCCCTTCACCGAGACCTCCCCCAGACAACGGGCTTGGGACCAGGCCTTCACCTATGAGTCTGGGGGGCCACTGCAGGTCTAAACAGTAATGAGAGAAGACAGTTCCAAGGAAGCTGGAGAAATGCACTAAGAGCAAGGATCTGGGTGTCAGACGTGCTGGTGAATCCTGGGAACCAGCGGAGGAGGTAGGAGGGGCAGACAGAGAAGCTGGGGTGCAGAGGCAAAGCAAGGCCTTGGCTGGCTGCCCCCAAGAACTCAGCCAGGGCAGGGGCCCGGCCAAGCCATCTCAAGTTGGGGCTGGAGGCCAGGGTTCATGCCCACTCCCACTGACCAGTCACCTTGATTCCTTGCGCTGAATTGTGATTTATCTCAGCTTTTCTGCCGGCAGCTGTGACTGGTGGTTTAGTGGTTAGGAAAGCTTGGCTGTGGACATCAGTACATCTCCTGTTGATCACTATGTGGATTATATGCACCAAGCTTATTGAAAATTCTGGTTCTGATCAGGGAAACGAGAGGCACTGTGAATCAGGTTTGGCTTCCGCCTCTGGCTACCTCCATCTGGGCTCTGAGCTCCCCTCTCCCCTCCCCTCACCACAGGGGCCCAGTTTACACTGTGCTCTTTTCCCTCCCCAGGACTGGGGCATCCAGCCTGTTCATCCTGGGTCACTTTCCCCTATTGTGTTGGAGTGACACGAGGAGATGGTGAGGGACAAAGGGTCTTTTGTTTGGGTTGGCTCAGGTCATTTCTCTAATACTCAGCAACCATCAAAGCTCTGTGTCTGATAAATAGCCGACATGCTAACACTGCTCTCTGATACCCACCAGCGTCCTACAATTCCATTCAGCCCTGACACTAACTCCCTGCATTTCACATGAATTAAAGGGCAAGAGCTGTAGCAAGGCTGCCTCACTTCAGATCTGTGCATTCATCCGGGTCCCCAGGCCGCCCACACTTCTCTAGCTGGCTAGTGACAAAGTTGGGGCCTTAAGCTGCCTGAGGTTTGACACTCTGCTGAGCTTTGACACGATGCACCACCCAGAAAGGTGTTCTACTTGGTGACTGGTGCTTATTGCCAAGGCTGTAAGGGTGAGTGAAGGCACACATGGCTTGATCTAGCAGGGTCCCCAACTGCAGGATCCTGTGTCCTGGTGGAACTGGGCGCGGCTCCCTAAGCCTCCCTGTCCAGACATTTATCCACAATCGATTATCTCACTGGCCACATGACAAGCCCCGTCTCCATCCTCTCCTGCTTCCTAGAAGTGACCTGAGTGCCTCCCTCAGACCCCCTCGGCAGGTGAACTCTGGTATGGCCGAGAGGGTTTCTATGAACAGTGAAAGATGCATCGGTCACTAAGGACATCTTGAAGCCCTGTTCCGGAGTTGCAGCCGGAGACCAGCCCAGGAAAATCCTTGGCTGCATTATGGAGCCAAACATGGGTCACTTACCCAGCAGAGAAGTCTACAGCTCCTTGTCACATGTCCCTGAAAGTGACAGGGGAACTATGAAGAGCTCAGGATCTCCTCCTCCTGTGAGGCCTCCAAACAGAGTCCCACATGGACACCAAGAATCCAGCTGCCTCACTTGGGTTTAAAGCCCAAAGTCATGAAGTCGAGGGCACCTTGAGTAGAATCTGCAAAAACAAGAAGTGAGGGCTTCAAAGTCTAAAGACTTTTACACTCAGTCTCCTGTAGCCTTTAAAGCAGCCCAGCCTGGGCTCACTTGGCAGCTGGGGGGCAGGGACCTCAAGGCCTCTGTCCAGGTAGCAGCCCTCGGAGTGGGCTGTGGATTCCACACCCTTCTCTCTTCATGGTCCCCAATCCCATCAGCAACAGAGCAATGGGAGTCCTGCTAGCAGCTGCCAGGGTGCCTTCGGCCCTCCTAAATGAGCCACGAGGGCACTGAGCTCACCTGCTTTTGTGACCTGTCCCTGACTTCTGGACCGAATTGAGGTCAGCTGCAACCTGTACCACAGACGACTTGCAGGGCTCCTTGGGCTCGCCTGGCTCACCCTCCCTGCCCTGGCCCGAACAGGGCTCCAAGCTACCAGTGCCCCAGGGACTGAGAAGTGGAAGACACCACTCCTCCCAGCGAGAGCTCCCGCTCGCCCACTTCAGCACAGAATTCATCTGGGAGGCCTCTGAGGTCTGCATCATTAGTGACAGAATGCAAAACTGGCACAGGGACTCAGTGAGTAGACCGGAAATAGCCCACCGCAACACACTTGTGAATTTTAATAACAGTGTGCCCAGAGCCCGTGCGATGAGCTTGGCCTAAGAGGCCATTGCAGGAGAATGGCCAGTCTCCACAGGCAGCGGCCAGGCTAGCCACACTCTCTGGGCATCGTGCACATTTATTCCCTGCTTCTCCACTGAGCTTTGTGGGGCTGCTAGGGCTGAGACAGACATTACGGATGGGAAGCCCAAGGTAGACAGACATCCCACAGCCCAGCCCACACAGAGGCCCTTCCTTCTGCTGCCTGTGGGGGGCGCTATTGTGGCAGGCCCTCTGTGACCCTGGGAAGAGGACCAAAGGGGCGAGAAACTAGCTGTTGGGAGAGCTCCCTCTGCGCTTTCCTTTCCTCCCCCAGATATGGTCATCCAGCTCAGCTGTCCCAGCCCTGTGCTCTCGGAGCCCATGGAATATAATGCAGAGACAGAGCGTGCAGGCACACAGAACATTCTGGAATCTTGAAAGGCTTCAGGAAGAGCTGGCGCCGTCACACAGGGCCTGGTGCTCAGAAAGGCCCCACACCTGGGTGGATGCCTTACTGTCGCTGTGTGCGAATTCTTAATAATTTTTGTACAAGGAATTCCACATTGGCATTTTACCGCACAACTTAGGTCTCCTGTTCCCAGAGAAAGTGTATGAAACTAGCCTTGCTTAAAAGTGCTAGTTTTATTTTCCCTTCTCTCTCTTTGGTAGTTAAAAAGTAAAGAAAAGAGAAGAAATGTAGTGAAGAGCAGATTCTGAGCCTTTGAGTCCCTGGTCCCTGTATCAGAGCCAAATCGGCCAATCACACAGCTGTCTCCTCCCCTCGGAGACGGGTTTTGTTGAAGACCTTGCTTCGTCACATAGCATCCGCTCTTTCTCTGTGCTCCGTGTGCTTTCTTTCTCCTCTGCAAGGTAAATTGTGATGCGATTCTTGCACTGAGTGCCGCAGGGTCCATGGGCACACATACGAACCTCCTCGGTGTCACCCCAAACACAGGGACACCCCAGAGCTCGGGCCAGACTGCCGAGCTGTGAGCTAGGAGACCCAGAGGTCACCCACTGTGATCAAGAAGCTGGAAACAAAGCCCCAAACCCATGGGACTGAAGGGCCACCATCGAGGACAGCAGCTGGGGGAGGGCGGCGCGCTGGCCCCAGCTGGAAGAGCTGAGTGTAGATGAGAATGAGCCATGACAGAGGGACCCAAAGGACCCTTGCTGTGTGGGTGGAGGTTGTGCTTCGGTTCCCGGCAAACCCAGGCCTCACCTCTGTGAGCTGAGCTCCATTTCTCACTCCCTCACTGCTCACCCAGGGATGGGCTGTGCTGTCTGCTCATTGTCACTTCGGGGCCCCAGACCAGGGAGGCAGGCGCCCTCTGAGGTTGCGTGTCGCCGTGGGAGTGGGAAAGAGTCTTCCGGGTGGCTTCATCCCATCAGGGACAGGATGATCTAGCCTGGAAGACACCGTGTCACTTCTGTTGGCTGCTGATTGGCCGGGAGCCACAGTGTCACTTCAGCACATGGCTCACCGGTTATAGCAACCTGTGTGGTCCTGTTTAGTCACAGGGAGCAGGAGGAGCAAGTGTCCTGTCAATCAGAAGGTGCAGGGCCAGAGGCGTGCGGCGCAGGGCACTCACCACCAGTGCAGTCTACAGTGCAACCTTTTCCTTGGTTATTCTGATCGGCATCCGTCCCTCCCGGGACCTACCTAAGGTACAGTCATTAATTATGTACAGGACATGGTGCCCAGGCTTGACAGAATCCCCAAGATCTCGGCACCCAAAGACCTCAGACCTGACAGGGGAACTACAAACCCCTATGAGACCGGGATCTGGGACAGTGACCCCAAAGATTCCATCTGCCAGGCAGACAGCGTGTTACAGGGACACAGAGCAGGAAGCCCGTGTGTTCGCGTGGGGTAGTCGGGGGTTTTCACGGGGAAGCTGGCACTGAACAGGCGAAGACACTCACGCTGCTTTAGACGGACGAGGAATTCACGTCCTTTGCTGTCAGCTCGTGGGATAAACGGAATTCCACGGAAAGAAGGAAAAACAGTCTGAGACGTCGTCATGGGAAAGTAGTTAACGTTTCCGTCTAGGGAAGAGGGACCCAAGTGGTAGAAGGAGCAGGATGAAGCCCGGGAGGAAGCTACGGGCCGGAGTCCAGGGCAGAGACAGGAAACGGCTGGTGATCAAAGAGGAAGCAGCCAAAGCGACACTGGCCTTGCTGACACAGCGGGCGGTGACAGGCTGGGGAGCTGTGTCCCCCCGGGCTGCAGAGGAAGACCCTGGGCTGCAGCCGTTTCCAGGCACACACGCACACCCCTGTGCCATCCGCGTCCCTGGAGTCTTACAAGAAACTGCTTCTCTGGGGTTGTGGCCGGAACTTGTGTTCCAGCTGGATCTCTGGGGATTCCTGGGCACGCCCAAGCCTGGACAGCTGCAGGGTAAGTGGTTGGTGACACCATTCCCCTTCTGGCCCAGTGTCCCTGCAGCGACCTGATGGATGTCCCATTCCATGGAGGGCCCAGCTCATGGACCCTAAGACCCGCAGGCTAAGGCAGGTACTGATCCGCTGCAAGGAACGCATCAGTAGCCAGTGCAAGAATGCTCAAAGTTACCGTCAAAATAAGTGGGCTTCTAAGTCTCTGTGGCCTCACAGCCCCTGTGTTTGATGGCCGTGGGAACTCGGGGGGCCTGATCGAGTCGCCGCTTCTGCTACCAGTGCTCCTTCTCAGGAAAGAGGCTGCTGTGGGCTTCGTCTGTCCGTCTGTCCAACTCGAGGATTGCTGGAGGTTTCCCGTAGGACTCAGACCGTGTCGTCACATCCTCTCCCCAGGACAGGACAGCTGCCTACGCCAGAGGACGGGCAGACACATCGCGCTGGCTCCGCCGCCCACGGGACCAACTGCCTCGTTCAGTTTCAGTCCTTTGCTCAGAAGATGCCTCCCCACGTGGCATCGCTTGGGACTTCTGTCTTCTTGTAGACCAAAGTGACCAACCTGTGTCTGAGACAGGCTGTCTCAGACTCGGGGTTCGCAGCAGGACAGCTCCTCCATCTGTGACCCAGGCAACCCCATTCTGGGCTTGAAGATCCGTTCTTAGTGTTGGCTCTTCCTGAGAAAGTTACAAGAGCCAGTGTGTTCTGCCAGAATTTCCTCTAACTTAGTAAACACTAGCACTGCGAACTTATCCCGGCCCCTCTTTTCCAAGGGTCCAAACACGTAACGGCTCAGTAGCGAGGTATTTGGGGTTTGCCGTATTCTTCTCTGCAGAAAGGACCTTTGAACCGCCTTCTACAGGGGGCAAAGCCATGATAATCCGTCACGATTGCCCGATTCCACTCTGACACGTAACTGCTCCGCTCTCTGAAGTCCTGCATGGGGAGAATTTAAAAGATGGTGAATTAGACAGTGTGCGGAGCAGCTAGCGAGCCCAGCAGCCCCTGCTCTTCTTCAGAGAGGAGCCGTCGCTGCCCTCTGCGTAGAAGCGGCAGCGCCACCTCCTATGGGGGCTCACATCCCCGCCGGAGACGGGGTGAGGAGGGCACGGGCATCGCCGCCACTTGAAAGTCACAAGGTTCCAGAAAATCACAGAAAGCCGTTTCATTCCTCCCAGGCACTGCGCGGTCACCTCAGGTGGCTGTCACCGCAGAAGAATAGCGGCATGTCACGTGAGCGCGTGCAAAGCCAGTCCAGGCCAAGCGCCGCTTACCTGGAGCCCCAGGGGGAGGAGAGTTTCAGATTTCAGAGCTTTGCGGGCCCCTGTCTCCAGGCCGCTCAGCCTGTGACCGCGCCTGGTTTAGGCACAGAGGCGTCAGGGGGTCCAAGGGGTGGTGGCGCCCATTTCACTTGCCTCCCTGATCTTCCCCAGATGCTACCTAGGCCCAGCCTGCAGGCCTGGGGGAGCAGGGCTGAGCTCCTCCACCTCTTCTGCCCACTGCCAGGTGTGGGGTGCCCTGGTGCGTCCCGAGATGCCTCCTGCCTCGCTCTGAATCTGCGGGCCAGCGCGGCACTTTGCTCTTGCAGGGCGGAACCACCGGGCCTGCTTAGCTTTGTTCCTACCATCTGGGCTTCGGTGGCTGAGCTGGTTGTTCCCAGATGTGCCGAGTCTGTCCTCTCCGAGATGAGGGAACTGAGGAAGAACTGAAGTCCCCACTGTACTCCCCACACCCCGCTGTCAGACCCTCCAGCCAGGACCCTCCAGCACCCCAGGCTCACCGGTTGGTGATTGTGGGGATTCCACAGTAAAAATCTGTGTTCTCTGACTCTGGCAGTTTTATAAGGCTTTTTGATTTTGGCATATTGTGAAACATAGTAAAATAGGGATTTAAAAGAATGTACCCCTCTACATGACATCCCCAGAGACCGGAGCCCCACTGCGACCGTGAGCGTGGTGTGTTGTGCACCATGGGGTGTGTTCATGTGGGGGCAGCAGGCAGATGGCAACCAGGGGCCTGAGGAATGGGTGGGCTTTGTTACCCTTTGCAGAAAGCAGCCCATGGGCCGGAAGAGGGGCCCACACCCCTAGCTCAGGAAGTCAGGGGACTCTGACCCCATCTGTCTGCAGGCAGAGGTACCATTATCAACCCCGTGGGGAAGACAGGGACCCAAGGACCGAGCCTTGGCCTCTGTGCTGTACGGAGCAGAGCCAGGACCCAGGCCTGTCTGTGCAGCTGGGCTCTACTCTGAAGCTCACTCTTCTGCGTGCCGTGGGCCAGGCGCTGCCCGTGTTTGGTCAGGGAGACCAGAACCTCACTTCTTCCTCCCACTGAAAGTTGGGAGCAGTGAGTCACCCGTGGGGACTCACAGGTCAGGGAGGACCTAGGCCAGGGGCCACTGGAGCCTACAACACGCCACACAGTTCTGGGCATGAGGGTGCTCTCGGTGTGACGCTGGGGAGCCATGGTCTGGCTCATTCAGGTGTTGGTGAAACCTCCACTTTGCTTCCACCCCTGGGCTTGGTGCTTGGAGCCGAGCTGCTTGACCTCAGGAAGCGGTGTCTGTAATGCAGGCAGGGAAATGGGCAGCCATGACCAAGGCTTAGAGACCTCAGCGGTGACATCTGTTTGCTTGGGCAAAAGCAAGGTGTGTGTGTTTCACCGTGCAGATGAAGGCAGGTGTCAGAGGAAGTTTATTTCCAACCTCGGAGCTTCCCCCTCCACCCGGGGCTGGATGCCACAGCCACCCTTGACTTCCTCACTCGGGGCTGGCTGACTTCCCTTTTAGCCGGGCATCCTCCCTGGTGACAACAGAAACATTATCCATGCACCAGTTATCCATGCACCAGTGAGCTGCCTCTGCAGCCCCCTGATGAGACCGATGTACGTCGGTCACACCTTCCGTGCAAGGGCTCTCTAATGACAGGTTCCCGGTGCAGTGCACAGGGAGCCAGTGCCAGGCCTCCCCTTCACTCTGTCCTTCAGTGTTACTGGGGCTGAGGCCAAGTTTGCCTGCAGATAAATACATCCTGGCCAGTGTGGGACATGGGGAAGAGGGACAAGATGCTCCTTGAGTGAAGGCGGCATTAGCTCTTGGGGACAGGTACCACTTTCTCCCCTTCAGATGGCCCTTGAGGATTAGATTGTTCCCAGCCTTTTGCCAGGCTTTCCTGCTGAAGAGAGACGGGGTAATTAAAGAGCCCAGAAAGTTCCCTTCGCAGAGTAAGCGGTGCTCTGGCAGCCTTAGTGATTGGCCGTTATGTAACACTCTTAAGTTAAATATAAAGGAAGACAAGTGTGGCTCCCGAGTTGGGGAACCCCACGGCTTCCTCTCTTGGATTTGCCTGCTTGATGAGGTACAACAAGTTCCGACTAAATGTGGCCACAGTGGTGACACTGGAATGTAAGAGTGACCTGGGGCCACTGGCTGACTTGGGTCTCGTCTGGCTTCGTCCTACTGCCAGTCTGGTGCCCTGCTAGCTCTGCTCTGTGGCACTGTGTCCCCAGTGCCATAGGACTGCTGGTCTGTTTCTCTCATGTAGTCTGCCAGGGGTTCTCACATTACTCCAGAGAGGCGAGGCCCACACAGTAGGGGATCCGGCAGTGACCGCAATCACAAGGCTTCCTGTCCTCGCAGACACCTGGCTGTGACCTCCCGGTGTGCTAAGGAGGCTTGGGCTAGGAGATGACACCGATCAGAGGACTGAAGCCTCTCGTTGGAGCGAAGCGAGCAAAGCCGGACTAGACCTGCACTCAGAGCACACTGCACCCGAGGGATAAGAACCTGGGGTCCCTGCTTGGAATGCAGGATGGGATGGAAACACTGACACCATGAGATGGCAAGCGGGGCACATTCAGAGGTGCCAGGGAGGAAGACAGGACCCTAGGACCGAGCGAGAGCGAAGAGGGAAGAGGCGTGGAATGAGATCAGAAACATCACAGAACAGCCCGGGCCGGAAGGGGGCAGAGACAGAGTGAGCAGCTCCACAGACGGGAGTGGAATGGGCCCGGCTGTTTTCCTGTGTCCTGGGGCCCTGCCACGCTAACATCTTGAACTTGTGCCCAGCTCAGAAAGCACTTGTCATCTTTGCACTGACCAAGCACTCGCAAGAGCAAGGCCCTGTGCACTGCCGGTGTCGTCCCAGCCTCTGAGATGGACGCGACCGTGGTCTCCAGTTTAGTGATGGAGAAACTGCAGCCCAGCGACGTCAAGCAACTCGCCAAAGCCACAGAGCTGCCCTGCCCCACCCGTGGCCTGGTCGGCAACATCATCGTGCAAACAAGGACTCCACCCCGGAAGGAGAACCCAAGGAGATTTTCCAACAGCCGGAAGACGTTAGGGGAGCACAGGCGCTTTCGGTCCCGCGTCTCCCGGGCCACCTGCTCCGTGCCGGGCTTCCAGGCCACTGTGCTGGGCTGAGCAGGGCCGAAGGAGGCTGCAAACTGGGATTGAGGCCTGAGCGGGAGACTGGCAGGGGCAGTGGGGCTGCGAGGCCAGGCAGGGAGGAGTTGCCTGCGGCCAGGGGGTCACACAGCCTAGAAGCCCCTTAGCAGGCAGGGACCCAGTCACCTGGGAAGGTGCCCTGGAGTCAGCCCAGGTGACTTGGACTGGCTGGGAGTTGTCTTCTTGTCGAGTGAGCTGTGGTCAAGAGGCGCCCCAGAGGCCTGTGCCTGTGCAGGGACCTGCACTCACAGATGGCGTAGGGACGTGGCAGGGCCCATCGCTGCAGCTGAAGGTGAGGAAGGGTGTGGTGGTGTGGAGAGGACAGAGAGAAAAGTAAGCCTGGGATGGCAGCATTGTCTTGGTTCCTTTTTTATTGCTGAGACAAAATACCCAGTGTCTGAAGTTAAAGGCGGGAAGGTTTATCATAGCTCCAGTGTGTGGCGGGTTCAGTCTATGGTCAGCTGACTCCAAGGCAGGGCAGCATGGCAGAGGGGCATCGCAGAGCAGCCAGCAGAAGGCGGCAGACGGCGGCAGATAGCCACGGCCCTGTGCCTGTCCCTTCCATTCTGTCCAGGCTACAGACTCTTAGGCAGGTGGCACTCACACCCAGAGTACACCCCAGAACTATGCCTAGATAGTCCTCAGACCAGTTTAGTGACCACACTCCCTCAATGCCGGCGTTATTCACATCCAGCCACCTCTGAAAAGCATGAGGCTTTGGGTGGACGTCTAGACACAAGCCATGACAAGTGTCTGCAGTGACACAACATGAATGATATGTTTCCACTTAGGAAGATTAAATCATGTGTGTTTGTAAGAGGACCTTAAACATCAAAAACATAATTGTGTCTCTGTGTTTGAATTTTAGTTGGTTTTTATTTTCTTCGCAATTTTAAGTATATTTGTTTTTAGTAAGTTTTTAGGTTTTTTTGGGGAGCCCTCAAGTGCTTTCGGGTAGAAAAATTATTTAAAATATTACTTGGCTTTTAGTAATTAATAGGGTCATTTATTAAAGTCTACTTCTTACTTTCAATTTTAGCTCTATTTACAAATCGTACTCTTCTATAGATGCATCTAGAACATTTGAATAAGTACTCTGGAGGGAGTTTTGATTGATATTTGGTCCCATTCTGTAACGTTCATTCATTTTTATCTTAGTATCATTTTTCATCTAAAAGTAGTTCATTCCACATGGAGCTACATTTAGAAGTTGCATTTTGCTTTTCTTTCTGAGCGCTCCAGTTACCTGACAGGAAAAAGCTTTCCAGGTATCTAGTAGTTTCATAAATAAAAGAAATTAAACTTATGCATATATTTGGCTTTGTCATTTCTTAGACATTCCGTTACCGAGTCTAGCCTTAGTAAAGTCCCACCTAATATCGTCAGCCTACATCAGCTGCTCCATTGCACATTTAAATTAGAATTAGGAGCCTGGTGTGAAGCACTAACGGGATATAACTCACAGGCAGGAAGAACAGTTAAACTGCAGGTGTCCTAACCTGACCCAGCCATGTGCGGGGTTTTCCTCTGCACATCTCTATGCCGAACCCTCGCTCCTGTCCACTGGGAGTGGACAGGCTCCCAAGTGCCCTCGGAGTGAACAGGCTCCCGAGTGCCCTGGGAGTGGACAGGCTCCCGAATGCCCTGGGAGTGGACAGGCTCCCGAGTGCCCTGGGAGTGGACAGGCTCCTGAGTGCCCTGGGAGTGGTCAGGCTCCTGAGTGCCCTGGGAATGGCTTCCTGAGCATCTTTGTGATGCTTTTTCAGGGTTTAGAGATTTCCTAGCAACAGGAGGCTTCTGAAGGGCCACCAGCTGGCTTCATGTTTTGGAATCTCAGTCCCACCTGCTTGTGTGGCTTCTCTGACAAAGCTCTTCACACCAACTGTTATTTTCCACCACCCCAGATTTATGTCCTGACCCCCAGCCCTAGGGCCACTTCAGAACCCTCCACTCCTTCTCAGACTGCTGTGCAACTTGATTGACTCCACCAGTCCAGTTTGGCTCCATTACATGTGAATCCTTCCCATTGTCCTCTCATCCTTAGGCTTTTAACTCCAAAATAACTCAGTATCTCAGCACACAGTGTGTATCTCATTTAATTAGTTACAGTTCTAGTTCTGCTGAGAGTGGAGAAGTGGGATTCCATTTGGAAAATGTACACTGTTTGTAAAATCAGAAGAAGAATCCATAGTGACTGTGAGAGAGATTTATAGGACACACTTAGATAACTCCTAGGGTGTAAGATAGGTACTAACACCCCGAAGTGCTAAGAGTGATCTGTAAATGCAGGGCAGGGAACCCAGCTATTGTCAACTCATGGATCAAGGGAAAAATTTCTGTTTCATCCAAGGAAATATTAAGAACTGACTGAACCACAAAGAATTATCTACCAAGAAGTAAATAAAATTTGTGTGTTATGTTTGTATCTATATTTCTCCCTGCATTCTGTGTGCACTGTCTTTGTCAGTTTCTCATTACTATAACAGAACACCTGAGGCTAGATATTCTGTAAAGAAAAAAAGTTTGTGCAATTCACAGTTCTGGAGATCTGAGAGCATGCACCAGCACCAGCTCAGCTTTGCTGAGGACTTCATGGTGGATGGCTCCACAGAGGCAGGAGCACAATCAAGGGGTCACATCACAGGACCATGTGCCAGAGAGCAAGTCCGAGACTGAACCTGCTTTATAACTACCTACTCAGAGAACTACCTCTGGGTCCCCTGAGAACTATCTTAATCCACCTAAGGGCATGTGTTGGCTGCTTTTCTTTCACTGCTGGGACAAACTACCTGACACCTAAAATGAAGGAAGGAATGGTTTATTTAGCTCACAGTTTGTAGATGTTTCAATCCATGATCAGCTGGCTCTGAGGAAGGGTGACATGGCACACGGGCAACAGTTTAAGGCAGCAGAAGACAGCAAAAGCACAAAGGAGGAGTAGCAAACCTCTTCTCCCTCATCTTGCAAGCAGGCTGCCAAGCTAGGGCAGGTGTAAGCTCTCCCGGTGTTCCTTCTTCCTTCCTCTTGCGCAGCAGGAGGGTGTTACAAGGGGAGGACCCTGGCCCCCTGCTGAGTTGCTTCATTAAGTTCCTCAAATTGACACAATGTATCAACCACTACAGGGCAACACCCTGGGTACCCTAAGCACCTCCCCTTAGACCCCACCTGTTAAAGGCCAATGTTTCATTTCCCAACATCACCAGCCTGAGGACTGAGCCTTCCACATGTGAACCCGCAAGGGACTCGTGTCACACCCTCACTGGAGCTTACATCTCACTCCCTGCTTCACTTCACAAGCAGCTACCGTTGAAGGCCTGGGCTGTACCCGCAGCTCCACTGTGTACTAACTCTATATCTGCCAGCCTCAGTTTCCCCACCGCTACATGAATAATAAGCAAATCCATCTCATCGGATGTGCAAGGGTCAGGCTGTGTCAATTGCTTGGTGAATAAATGCTGTGCCCATGTGAGGACTGTCCAGGTGACATGAGAACGGAGGTTTCCGTGCTGGTGTCCTAGCATTTCGGTGTTGGAATATACCCATTCATGGATGCCTCTGGGGCTCCTGTGAATGGTGAGCTAGCGGCAGTAGACGGCCATCTGATTCCGGGAAGACTCGGAATGTCCCCCCTCACTCTGCTTTCTTTTTCCCTGTAGCTGGCATGGCTTTTTCCCTTGAGCTTCGGAGGGTTGGGGGAGGGCTTACTATCTCTGTCTTCTCTCCATGGTACCAGTGAAGATGACGTGGACCCCAGGATGGACATGAATGTAGACCTTCTGGCTATAGAGACGCTTGTTGTCACTAAGGTCTGGGAGATGTCAGGATTGCTGGGTGGTCAGCTAACTGAGGGACCCAGGAAGGAGAGAGGGGTGAGTGGGAAGACAGGGTGACATCCTTCTCTTCCTGCGGAATTTTGCATATTTTGAAGAAACAGGAGACTTCAGAGCCCAAAATGAAAGTAAAGAATTTGCAGGGATTTGGAGAGCAGGAAATGTCTGTGGGATTTCTGGTGGCTGTGCCAGAGGTAACTAGGGGGAAAGGGTGGGTCGGGGTGAGGATCCCTTAGACACAGGAGGGAACATTTTGGATTTGGTTGGAAGAGAAACAGAAGCTGCCAGCTGGTGGCGAAAATTGAGGAGTCGGGGCAGGGTTTGCAACCAAGAATGAAAGCAGTCACAGGAAGTGCGGCTATGTGCCGGGTTGATGTCGAGCATGCCCAGTTCCTCCTTCAAAAAGGTGAATTTACGGAGAGTCCATTGTCGGCTGCATTTGGGGTTCAGTAAACAGGCAGTTGGGAGTTCAACTTGGACCACGAAATGCTGACCTCTTAATGCTGAAACTCTGCATCATGAAGACACATACATATGTATATATATGCAATATTGTGTATATATATATATATATACGATGCATATATGCAAAAATGTCTACTTTCTACACGCAGTACAAAATGTGTAGCCTTTGAGATTTTTGTCCTGAGCACTGTCATTTGAGAGGTTACATCATCCCTGGTACTGATTTTAGAAAATATGAAAGCAAATTCTCTATTTATGACTATCACAATACCTTAAGAATTTGAGGTGTCATTTATTGCCCATTATTTCTCTCTATCCTTTTATATACCAATGTTTATTTTGGAATTACAGCAGTGTTGCAAATCATCTGGATGCACCTGAATGGCTTGCTGAGAGGTTCCCTCCACAGAAGTTTAAATCCAACCCCTCCAAACCTACCAAGCACACTCATTAAACAGTGTTTGAAATATCCTACAAGATACAACATAGGCTGATTTCCATTAATGTTAATTTACAGATAATGTACTGTTTAGGAACTAGGGTGGAAGCTGAAAAGAATCTCGATTTCACAATTTACTGAGCATTGATTTTTTTCAGTAAACCTGTAGAGAAACAAAAAATAATAATGGAGAATGTTGACAGGAGCATACAAACATTTGCATTCTGATGCATTATTTGGTGGAGAAATTTCTGTGAGATAAACTGCCAGCACATGCAAAAGTCACGCACACACCCTCCTCTCTCGAGCCACTGTGCTCATCCTCACTTAACCGTATGGAAGGAACAAGCAGTGTGGGGACAGATTTGTGTAAATAGGATCAGTGAAGCATGGTTTCTGTGCTTCAGATGGTTTCTGTCGGAGTTGCTGATTGCAGGCTTACAGGAATGGCGATGCCTTGATGTTATTAACTATCATGAGTGCAAACGATGCGTAGGCCAGTTCCCCCAGTATAGGCAGAAGTCACGTGATACAGCGATGTCCCAACTGCAGTCTGTTATTAGTGTAGTTTCGCAGTGCATGATGGTCCCATTCATGTGGAGGCGTTGCTACCCGTATGTATCGTGTGTTGATCACTTCTGAATCTTTTAGCCGTCCTTCCCCTCTCCCAGCCCCTCCCTCCTCTTGCCTCCTCTGTCTCGCAGAAGTCTGCCTCCCCCCTCCCTGCTTTATTTTACTTCCATTGATCTGTGTGTAGCGTTTCCCATGTAGGAGAAACAACTCACCCTCCCCTTTCTGTGTCTGACTCACTTCACCCACGCATTGCATCACTGGGCGACTTAAAGGACAGATGCTCACCTTCCTGCATCCAAATGTCCAGGACCCAGGTGTGGGCAGCAGCTGGTTCCTCCTGGAAGGTCTGGAGCAGAGTCCAGCTGCACCCTTTGAGAGTGCCCGGTGGCCCCTGCACTCCCAGGCTTGCGGGTCACCACTGCAACCCCCCTCTGTCCCCGTGTAGCCTCCTCCCGGGGTCTCTGGGTTGCCCCTTCTCTGTGGCTCACAAGGACACTCCTCCCTGGATTTAGTGTCCACTCCGAGAATGATCTTGAGATCCTTCAATTACATCAGCCAAGACTTACCCCAAATGAGGTCACCGTCTGACTTCCAGGGATTAGAACGTGGGCATATGTTTTTTTGGGGAGGCTCACAATTCAGCCCAGCTACAGGGCTGAAAATTAAAGTGAAAAATGCCAGCCCTTGAAAGAACCGCTCTGCAGCCAGGCGCAGGTGGTGGGGAGGATGACAAGGCCGCCCTCCCAGACGTGGCTGCCTTATTTGCGCTCTGCAGTGTGGCAGCCAGGAGATCTAGTGACCCGGCCACACAGCTGCGCTGTGAGGCCTCCTGCTCCGAGACCTGTCCTCATGCGGTTTGGCCTTTGTTTCCTTCTGGCATTTATGGCTCTGACCCCGATAGGACTGACGCCTCTTATCTCAGAGTTCTTGATGGATTCATTCGGGTCACAGCCTCATCTGGCTGCTTGGGACCTTTGTGTCTCCTCCTAGTGTGACTGTCCAGGAACCTCAGAGAGAGCTGTGGGTTAGCCCAAGTTATCTCTGAGCACCCGGAATCTCTGTGGTCAGCCCCACAGTCTTGGGGAGCCATCAGCACCCCTCTGAACGCTCAAGAGCCCTGGCTGCGAGTCCCCACCCTAAGGCCAGGGTTTCTGCTCCAGATGAAGCTAAGGTGTGAAGATCAGGCCCACTTTTCACTGCCATGTATGTGCATTTAAGCAAAGTAGATTTAGTGGACATGGTTGTGCGCAGTTCTGGACTTACAGGGGGGTTCATCACGATAAGTCTGGCACTGCCAAGGAGTCCACGATGCTCTGGTAGCTCTAACCGGCTCCACACTCCAGCCCTGCACTGCCCTGGGTGGGGACGGCCTGCTGCTGCCCTGGGTGAGGGCAGTCCTGCCTGGACCCCAGCGCCTGCCTTCCCCTGCCTCCTGGGGACCCTTTACTGCCCTTGTCAGCCCTGGAGAAGACCCAGCTTCACAGCTCCAAGCCTCCAAATGCCTGTAGCACTTGCACCTTATCTAGAGCTGAGCCATCATAAACTGGGGGTTGACTGTGTGACGTGGAACTAAGGCATTTAGGAAAGAACATTCCAGAAGCATGAAAGTGTTCTTGAGTCTTCTGTTATGTGCATCACCATGCTCTACTTCCTAAATCAAATTACATACTATACCCCATTAATTACACACTCTGCCCCCATAAATCTGTATGATTAACTCAAATAATAATAAAATGAGTGTTCTAGGGGCAGAGTGTCCTGCGCTTGTCGTCACAGTGTGATACGTGCCCGTCCCATGGCCAACCAAGGCACCTTTCTGAGCTGCGCCTGGGTGCGGACTTTGTGCTACCCCGGCCCTCAGCGCTCCTGCCCCTGGGCCATTGTGGACCTGGAACATGTGTTACTACAGAACAGAGCAGGAGCCGGGGACCCGCAGGAGCCACGGGGCTGGAGGAAGTTGGAGGAGGGACCACACCAGCAAGTGCGTTTTGGGGTGGCTTCTTGCTGAGTGGCCACAGACCTCAGGGGCCTGGTGTTCCGGTAGAAACTCGGGGTCCAGACCACAGAGCTGGGTGGTGTGGGGGTCACAGGAGCGTTCAGTGCATCCGTCCCTACTTCTCTTTATATGAGGGAAATATTCCCTAATAAATTACAGGAGTACATGTAGCAGTATTCAGCATAAAAGGACACCGAGTTGGGGGTGTGCCCTGCCACTGGGATGTAGCACCCCATGTTCCCACCACAGTCCCTCCCAGGAAGCCGTCCCAGGGCTGCAGGGCAGGCACCAGCTGGTTCCCGCACACTGGTATCTCCAGCGGCCTGAGGTCACTCACAGCCAAAGAGCAGGAGGCTTGGTGCCACCTTCCCATCCACTGCTGGGCCCAACACAGTGAGGGGTGATGTGGCTGCTCCCCAGGAAGCTTTGTAGCAGAGGTCAAGGTGAAGCTTTCTGAGAGGGGAAGGGTGTGGGCCGGGAAGTGAAGGCATCGTCTGCGGAGGATTCTGGGTCCTTATCTGCTGGGGATGGGGTCTATCTTCTGAGGGTAGAATTGTGGGAGGAAGGAAAAGGGAGGAAAATGAGGGAGGGAAGGAGAGAGAGAGAGACAGAGAAAGGAAGGAAAGAAGGAAAGAAGGAAGGGAAAAGGAAAGAAAGTGAGGGAGGCAGAGTCAGAGAGATGCAAGCAGGCTCTTTCTCTAAGACCCTGTAAGATTCCCGCTGCTGCCCCATGGCGGCAGGGAAGGAAGCTGCCCTCCCTCTTTGGGAAGGAATCATCACAAGAGCTCAGTCAGACCCTGAGAGACCCAGGGACAGGGCTGCTCTTTGCAGCCCTGGACACTGGAAGCCAAGCCCTCTGGGGAGAGAGCTGTGCTTCTCAGAGTCGGTGAGCAAAGACACACCAGGAATGCACGCGTATGGCAGATGGCACGACTGCCCAATAAAATGCAATTCCAGGCCAGAGTAACCAAACAGATAAGATGGTCCCATGTTGGCCCAGCTGGACCAACGGTACCCAGTAGTGTGCATAAGAGACCTGTGTGTGCTGACTGCTGTGTCTCAGTGTTGGAAAATCTGTTCAAATACAAAGGGAAGTAAAAGGAACAGAATTTGGATAAACATCCACACCCACCTCTCAACCTTTACCTGGTCAGGTGGATCAAACAATAAATAAAGGTGCAGAGCCTTAACTAGTGTCATCAGCAAATCTGGAGTCAGAGCAGAATATCAGACTAAGGAAAAGCCCCTTTCTAACCAGAGAGCAGGGTCCTCCGGGCTGTGATCTCTGAGTCCCACTGGGTCCTGCCGAGCAGATCACCGCTAATCCACGCTCGACCCAAACCTCTGCCCCAGCTTCCTCTGTGTCACGCTGGCTCTGCTCTCTGGTGACAGAGAGGCCCCTCCAGCAGCACACACAGTGTGACCATACTGGTTTCTGTCTGCCTTGGACCCTCCCTTCTGCACAAAACCATTCCAGAGTTTCCATGTCCCTTAGCAACACACGTGTGCGTGCGCGCGTGTCTAGTGCACCCGTGCACTCTCCACTGGGTTCTGCACAATTGAGGCGTCATCCTGACCTCAGCGGCTTTCCAGACCCAGGACAGCGACAGAGGGAGGGGATGAGAAGTGGGCGGAAGCCTGCTGGACGCTCAGGAATGGACAGTGTGACGGTGGCTCCAGAGGAAATGCGGGTGGTGTGCGGACATCTGATGAGCTCGCATGTGTCCGTGGCTCCTCAGGGTGTACCCAGGACATGCCGCTGCTTTTTCTGGACTTGCCCAGTTTATGAGTAGATAGGTCTACACATTAAAACTGTAACGTGTCACAGGGCCCTTAGGAGAACAGTGAAATTAGAGACTGTCACAGTGCCACATGCTGGCAAGAGCAGGAAGACACCAAACACCTGGAACCCCGAGGGCAGGGAGGCATCTGGCAGTTTCTTATGAAAGTGTGCGTTCTCCTGCCACACGGCCCAGCCGGAGTCCTCGCGGCATTAATCTGAAGAAATGAAAATCTGTGTCCACAGAGTGACCCTACAAGGCAGATTGCCTTGTAATAACCAGACCCTGAAGATGCCCAGCTGTTCCTCAGCAAGTTAACAGTTAAAAGCAAATCTCTGGTCCATCCGTGCCATGGAACATTCTTACCCTGGTGCTCGTAGTAACCAAGATGAAGCTCTAGCATGAGATGCTTGGTAAGCTCAAGCGGTGTCCATGAGACCCTCTCCAAGTGACAGCCTGCAAAGATGGAAAAGAAGCCAGAGGGTGGCAGACCTGGAGATCAAAGACGGGTGGTGGGCACAGACACAGAGACACAGCCTCGGGCCTCTTTAAAGGTATATGGTCTAATTATAAGGCTAAGTTTCGATGTCCTTATGTTAGTTTCCTGGGATATTTTTTGGTTATCAATTAAATTTCATTCAACCTGATAATATTTTCTATATGATCCAAAACATCCTAGGAGCATAAGGAATTCTGAGTCACCACACGTGGAGGGTGGGGTCCCCCAGCGTTAGTCTATCTGCAGTGTTACTATTGCATCTGAGCCACATGAAGATCTCAGCATTGGGGGGATCTGGTGAAGGGTTCATGACAGTTGACTCCCTTTCTGCAGCTTCCTGTCAGGTTATGTTCAACATAGAGAGTCAGACATCAGCCAGGAGGAGGTGGCAGGTGGCAGGTGGCAGTCACCCCCACAAGTGGCTCTGAAACCAGGAAAATGGAGATCAATTTCTGAAAAGCAAAACAGCACCAGCCAGCCTTGCCTGGAGAGGAAAATTACACTCCTAGACCACAAAACACAGAGCAGGGGTGCAGAGGAACAGACAGCACACGCCAGGGGGGCGGCAGGGGGTACAAGAGGGCCAGCTGCTAAATGGAGACGTAGTTTACAGCAAAATGTAAGTGTCTTTAGAGTCAAGCTGTGGGAGCGAGTGCACTGTAGGTAACAGGACGCCACTGTAAATGACAGACAAGGATGTCACACGGTAAGCTGCTCTGGGGAGCAGACCCTGGCAGACATGGGAGTAGGTGGAAGGGGGCAGAGATGGGGAGAGACGCATGAAACCATCAGGACACAGGCGTCCTGGTCAGGGTTGGACCAAAGGGGGCAGCCATGGGGTGAGGAGAGACTGTGAATGGATGGGAATCGGTCCGAGGCTGAGTCTGGGACCCCAGGATAGCAAGGGGACGGGACGGGACGGGATGGGACGTGATGGGACAGGGCGCATTTCCCTCTCCCAGTGTGTGATGTGTGTGAAGCCAGGACGCAGCCGCCATGCAGGTGTCGTGCGTGTGAGGCTGAGCTTGGGACAGGAAGACAGGCTCGATCTGCAGGTGAGGGTGCACAGCAGGGGTGGAGGATGAGGCAGGAGCCCCCGGGGGTGCAGACACCCCTGGTCAGGAGTCTAGGCAGTGTGGAGCGGTTCTGCACTTTGCTCGCACTCTTGGAGCCTCCCGTCCTTCCAGGCAGGTGCCGGGCCAGCCATGCACCCGTCACCTTCTCCCGCCCCTCCCCCCACTTCCTTAACAACCTCCTGCCACCGCCGTTGTCAAGGTAAATGCAGATGCACCTCGTCCGCCATAGCAACCAGTTCCCGGAGCCCCGGCAACGGCAGAAAGATGGGGAAATCGCTCATTGTCCAAGTGGCTACTGGCGACCTCACCCGAGCACACAGAAGCTCAGCCCTGCAATTACCCTGATTGCAAGTTCTCAAAATAGTGCTCCTCATTTAGCTGTCGGCCTCCTGGCACTGAGAGTATCCAAAGAGAAATCGCAGGAGCTCAGCCCTCATCTCGGGGGGCTGCTGGTTTCAAAGGCCTTTTCTTTGGTTGGAGGCAGAGGATTCTCTGGACCAGCAGCACGATTTCTTGGATCTCCCAGAGGACCAGCTGCCCCCTCAGGGCACATGGTGCTTGATTTTTAATGAGGTGGTGAAGGGGAAGGGGTGGCAGGCAGATGGACGTTGAAATGCCTTTCTGCATCTCTGCACGTGAACCAGGAGAAAGCCTTGGGAGGTGGCTTGGACCTTGGTGTAGAGAGGAGTGCAATGCCCAGCACTTTGGTCTCCTTGGAAAAGGGACAGGGGGTTGGCGAAAGCAGTCGCTCCATGGGTGGCCCTGAGCCAGCCTGCCAAGGCTCAACGCCATCTTGTTTGGCCACCAAATTGACTGAGTTAGCCCAGAAGTGGAGCCTGTGGGGCAGCTGTCCAAGCGGACTGAACGGCACACCAGTGTGGCCTTGTTCGGGAGGACACAGCATTGCTCGACTTCGGGGAGTATTTGTTAAGAGGGACTGAGACTCGAGCCCTGAGGCATGTGTTAGTCTGTTAAAAGCAAAATGTTTTATTTTCCCCACTTACATGAACACCACGTGTTTATTATCAAAGATTCAGACAAATCAGGAATAACACAAAAAGTGCAGGGGAGCCAGGCGTGGTGGCACAGGCTTGTAATCCCAGCACTTGGGAAGCTGAGGCAGAAGGGTCAGTGTGAGCTCAAGGCCAGCCTGAACTACACAGTGAGACCCTGTCTCAAAAAAGAAGGGAAAAAACCCACTAAAAATAACAAAAGCAATAGGGCCACACCTCGGTTCATGAAGTTAATTCAGTCTACCCTGCTGGAGAAGACGTCCAAGCCTGTCACCCCATGGAGAGCTCCTAAACAAAAACGAAATTCTGCCAGATGCTTCTGTTTGTGAACTAAATTATTCACAAGCAAGAGCATTCACAAACTGAGCGCTGCTGTACACGTTACCTGTTACTCACTTCTCGGGGATCGTGGGAGGAAGAGTTAAGGTGATTCGGACGCTCCTCTAACCCAGAGCTGCTCTCCATGCCTCTAACCACACTCACACAGGTGTGAGCACATGCACACGCACAGACCCATGTGTCCGTACACAATCCTGTACACATGCATGTGCACTGTGCACACACAGAAAGCATGTGACGTCACACTCACGCTCACACGAGCTCGCACACAGGCCCGCCTCCCGTCTGTATCCATGACCTCCGTGCAAACCTGGGCCGCCTTTTTCTCAGGAAGCGAGCAGACAGCCTCGGCCTTTCTTTCACACCACATTAGCAGAATTCAGTTCTGACGGCACCGCTTTCTCCCCTTCTTAGTGGGTGTTGTCTGCTTTTTAGGTATTATAATGAATATGTCCCAAGTTCACTACTGCTTACTAATATTTTATTAGTAAATTATGTACTGATAAATACTTATGCTATTTTGCATTATTTGCCGATTCTCTAGTGCCTCACTGGGGACCGACAGAGAGCGGAACTGCCGCTTCCCTGTGCTTCCCTGGCCACCCGCTCTACCTAAACCTGCACTACGGGTGAAGCCTAAGGCACCCAGGTGCCTCCACGCTGCTCCGCATTCTTGCAGAGTCCTGGCCTTGATGTATGGAGAAGAGAATCCCGGGGCCCCGAGCAGTGTCCAGTCCAGGCAGGAAGCCCAGGAACCCCCAAGCGCTTCCTCTGTCCTGAGAGTTTCTGCTGTCTGGTCCTGAGTCGCCCAACTCAGATGCACATTGGAATCCACACTTCCAGCTCTGGTCCTGTCTCAGGCCACCTCGGTCACCACCCCGAGGCCAGGAGAGCGCAGCTTGGTCGGGCTCTGTCCCTGGATGCTGGCCGTGGTGGGGCTGGTGCAGGGTGTGACCTGAGGCCAGGGTTCTCACCCATACCACACACCATGATCCAGAGCGATCGCAGACTGCATGCTGGCGTCTCCTGTGGCTGATCAGGGTCGCTCATGAAAAGCCACAGTGCTAAGCAAATTAGCAACAGGGCCTGCAGGGAAACCACTAGTTTTCACCTTTGAAAACTGACACCATCTCATGAACATCACACAGGCCTGACAGCAAATTCCCCTCCTCTAGCTGCAGCCTAGAGAAACCCCTGTGTAAGTGACCGGGTGCACACACCAGAATGTGCAGAGTGGCATCCACTGACATCAAATGCTGACACCACACAATTAAAGAACCCCAGAATATTTGTGCAAAGGAGGGCTATACAACAGTGGAAACTGTAGGTGCCATCTATAGCTTGTGAGCATTGAGCAAACACACACAGAACGAAAGATGGTCTGACGCGGTCTTATGTCCGCCTCAGAGGCAGGTGAAGTGAAGCTGAAGTGCTTGTGAGTTCGTCCACACTGGGAAAAACATCGACCGCGTGGGTTAAAAGTTTGGCCCCACTGTTTACGAGCTGTGTGGCCCTGAATTAAACAGCCATTTGGCCCCTCTGTGCCTCTGTTTCTGTGCCCTTTTATAAACTCGGGGTGGTAGTAACGCCTACCTGCCTTGGGGGCTGCAAAGACAACGGCTGATAGATCTCTCAGCAGAGGGCGCCATGGCTGTCAGCTAAAATCTCATCACTGCCTACGCAAGAGGTGTTTCTGCAAGGGCCCTTCACGTCCTTGACACTAGGATGGAAAAATGGCAAAGCTGTGCATAAAAGAAATGATACAAATCCTGATCATCAAAGAAGAAGTCCGCACGCACCCCCGGCCAGCAAGGGGAGCACGGAGCTCACTGGGAGAAAGGACCGAGGGTCCGAGCGGAGGCAGTGGTCAGAGCGACTCCAAGCACCAGGCCGAATTCAGAAATCCAGCTGCAGCGGGGATCAAAGCTGAGACAGTGTCCAGGGTGTCGGCCCTTCTTGGACAAGAACCCTAAGGTGGAAGGAACCCCGGGACACCTCAGGAGAGTGTCCCCTCCAGCATTGCGGCCTGAGGCCCTGCTTGATCCCAGGAGCCACAGGCCACACTGCCACAGCCATGGCTATAAATAAATGCAGGACCTCACCACCAGCCGTGGATGCTAATGAGGGTGACGGGTCACCGTTCCAAAGTTAAATCACATCACAGACCTAACTACTCCGCGTCTGTCCTGGGGCTGCTTGGGAATGGCCAGTTCTGTTTCCATGGAAACCACTTGCCCGCGGCTAGCAGCACAAAACTGGATAAGGGGAGGAGGGGCGGGAGAAAATTTACTTCCAAGCTGTGGGCTCTTGTCTGATGCTCGTGTTTCTCCTGGTCCTCCGCTCTGGGCTCCTGGTGTCCCCTGAGACAGGGTGGCCAGCTCCCTGGGTGGCTGATGGCTTCTGAGGCAGGAGCCACAGTCGCTTTGGGCTCTCCTCCCTCCGCGTCTCTGTGCGGCACCCATCTCTGGGCGGAGACTCCAAGCTGTGTGGAGGGGCTGCACAGGGCACAGTTCCAGGAGACAGGATGCAGGGCCATCCTGGGGACAGGCTAACACGCTGTCGTCTTTAAGATTAACATGCCGGACACCGCCTACCCAGCTTTACATGACGACATGCTCATTGTCTTACAGTTTTTCATTTACTATCACCATTGGTGGAAATATTCAGGTTTATTTATGTTTGCTTTTTTCCTACCTAATTATTTAGGAAGATTTTCTTACTGGGAAAAATAGAACATGGAGGTACATGAACAGACAAGGGAACCGGAAAAGCGACCTGTCTATCTCCATGTGAACCAGGGGAAAACTCTGAGCTTAGCATCTTGTGGTTCATACCATGGTTGCAAAATACACCACTTTGTTCCAATCTCCGGTCAAGTCCCGAGGCAGAGGGAAGGCAGCGTGAGCCCTGGCGTCCTGTGTTTGTCCTGGCAGGTTAACCTGGGCCGGGATGTGGGAACGCGGGGTTCTTGTTAAAGCTTAACTTCGTGTGCCGCCCGCTGTCGCCTGGAAACATGTGTTTGATTAATGGTTATAATCAAAGTAACTTCATTATGTTCGCATAATAACCCAGCCGAGAAGATACTTCAGCATGTGCTAGGAGCTTACTAATTCCTGGCTGGAGAAATCACTTTCTCGATAGGGACTGGAGCTGCCCGGTAGGCAGTCTCACTGTTAAAACTTCCACGAACAGTAAGTGTTTGAACAGGAGGAATTTCTGGTTCTGCAGCAGCGCTTCTGGGGGGCCTCTCGGCTTCCTGCTGTGCAATCATATGAACCTCATCAGAGCCCCGGGAGGCTGCAGCCCCCTCGCTCTTACAGATGAGGAAACAGAAATGAAACTGGGGACGCGGACGGCGCTGCTGGCCTCGCGCGGCGGGAGGAGACGCGGGAGAAGGGTAAGGACCCCACCCCGCGAGGGCGCTCCGTGGACACTGAAGAGCAGCCGGCACCGCCGCGCTGCGCACAGGGCAGGGAGGCAGAAGCGGCCGAGGGTCCCCGGCCAGTGAGCGGGCAGAAGGGGACGCTGTCCGTCCCGGGTCGGGATATTTATCTTCGGGCTTCATAAAGATGCAGATTCTTGCAGAGGCTGCAGTGTGGGTGCAGCCCGAAGGCGTCATGCTGGGGGGGAGCAGCCCAAGGCCAAACACTGCCTCCACCCACTTGCGTGAGGTCCCCGGAACAGCCGCGTCCACGGGGACAGGAAGCAGGTGGCGGGTGCCAGGCAGGGGGTGAAGGCCGGATTAACATTGGGGACATGCTCCGTAGCCCCTGACGTGACTCAGATAGTAAAACTTCCGGTATGTCCTGAGGAGAACACGAGTGCCGAGCGCCAGCACCGCTGGGGGCTGAGGAAGCGCCTGCATGGCTCCTGCTCGGCCTGCAGCGGGCGGGAGACGGGGACCTCGGGTGTGGACAGGCTGACGGATGGTGCCACTGCGGACCAGAGGGACACCGCTCACTTCCGCTGAGGACCTCTGTGCCTCGGTGGGCAGGGTCTCGGCCAGGGGAGCAGAGAAAAAGGGTGCAGGTGCTTCCCATCCTGTTTTCAGGGTTGTGCCCGACTGGCCCAGGTCTCACCCCAGGACTCAGTCACCTGGCTCTCTCTGCTCCCCACCAAGCGAACAGGCTGTTGGTTCCCCCCAGGAATAACAGTGGCTGCTAAGGAAACTTGGCACTGCCCTCGCATCCCGGGGTCATGCCGTTGGCCGTGGTCATTTCCATCCCACCGGACACCGAACCCAGGGCCCAGTTCCTCGGCTGCTACCTCAATTCTCAGTAACTGTGTCTGAGATTTGGGGGGCAGGGAGCAGGAACTGTGGCATGGAGCTGAGTTCCCATGCCGCACCCCCCAGGAGAAGTCTCTGCTCTCTCCCCACTCCCCCTGCCCTCCGCTTCACGCCTCCCCCACCCCGCAGCGTCTGCTCCCCGATGCCCATGGGGTTAGGGTGGGTGCGGAGGACACCAGCGTCAGGGTGTGCAGATTGTGATCCAGCAGGGTGGGCTCTTCCTGGCACCCCAGTGCCCTTGCCAAGTGCAGGACTGCACTGTGGGTGCTGGGGAACCTCAAAGCCAGCCCAGCCACTGTGCCTAAGCCTGGGGGGCAGTGACAGTAGCTGCAAACAGAAACTACCACGGCTTATGGCTAGAGACAGACCACAGAATAGGAAGACAGCTCTGTGTTTGGAACTGTGGTGGCCCCTTTTACCCTGCTTGTTGAACACAGTGCTTTGTATTTTCACTTTGCTCTACGGCCTGCAAGAGATGTAGCCAGACTCGCCTGCGTCATACCACAAGGGTGCTATGGCTTTCGGGGGGCTGTGGGGATCCTTTCCTGCAGCTTAGGAAATGGGGCTACCAGATGGCATGGGGAACAGTCTAGGAACATTCAGGCCTTGAAAACAGCCCAGCGCATGGGTGGGTGGACGCCCTCGTGGTCAGACACTATGTCCGAAGGCCAGCTGCTGCCCCTTCTGCCAGGCTAGGAAGAAGGCTTCACACTGGGGACCGGAAGACCTGGGTTCTCTTTCTACATTGTCCTTTTCCCAAGCTGTGTCCTTCCCTGGTCCTGCTTTGTTAATGGATTCATGGAATGAAGAAGTCTTCTCTCCACCGAGAGCAAACCTGTTACTATGAGACCACGAGTGTGAAGTGACCTGTACTTGAAGGGTACAGAGGGCCGGGTGGACGCCTGCTGGAATGAGGGCTGAACTGTGTTTGGCTGTCCAGACCCAGAAAATAGGAAGGAAGGGAGGGGAGCAAGAGAGGGAGGAAGGAGGGAGGAGGCGAGAAGAACGGAAGAGAAGGGAAGGGAGATTCATCATCCCCAGGACTAATGATGGTTGCATTTGTGATGATTTTGTTTTCTTAAAGGAACAATTGATGCCAGGTAAGAACAGGGCTTTGGACAGGAGTAAGAGCAGGAAGGGGAGTGAGTCTCAGTCTGCCGGTCTCACGCCTCCCGTACTCCGTTTACTTGCTGAGACATGAAGAAGGGGAGATGTCAACTATGAAGTCAATCAGCAGATTATCTCATAGTCTGGTCTCTATTTTTGCCCTTTCAAAATAAGTGTCTGATGTCTGTTTCCTCCTTGACCATCTGCAGAGGCGTCTGCTAACACGCCCTTCCCTGCAGGCATCTGTGGGGAGCGCCTTTCCTCTGTTGCTCAAACGCAGCCTAATTTAGTCTTCTTAGGTTTAGAAGCCCGAGGGGGGCGTTTCTATGGCGAGGATTCCTTCTGCGTCAGACTGCTGCGCTGTGCCTTCACCCAGGTCACCCTTGATGAGCTGAGGAAGTGAATGAAGGAGAGAACAAGAGGAGAAAAGAAAGAGAAAGAGCTGGGAGAGAAGCCTAAGAAGGAGAGAGAAAATTTGAAGGAGGACGGAAGGGAGAGAGGACAGGAAAAAGGAGGAGGGAGCCAAAGAAGGGAAAGGAAAAGACCCTGGGTGCTGGGGAAGGTTCTGGAGCGCACAGCGCTGAGTTGATTCCACCTGGGCCACGAGTCAGGGCCACCTGGAGAGCTCCAGCCCCAGAGATGGAGCCAGCTGGCCTGGGGTGGGCCCGGGCCATGTGGGATCCAAGTTCCCAAGTGATTCCACATCTGAGGTGTGGCCCAAGTTGAAGCCATCTGATTCCTTTCCAGTTCTCCAGAATTAGAGGGGAAACTGAGGCCCAGGCGGCACAGACCTCTGCCCAGTCAATGCCAAGTGAGGAGCCATCCCCCTGCCGCTGGTCCCCTTCCTTGTCTCCTCCTTGGACCTGACTCTGCAGAGGGGCCCTGTCCTAGGCTGATGGTCAGCAGATCCCACATCACAGTCTCAGACCCAAGGGGATACTCAGATAAGGCGCCCTGAGCACCATCAGGCCCCCGAGGCTTTGACCCCCAAGGGGGAGGAGCCAGGAGGACTCCGCTGTCCTGATACCTGGCCTTTGAGACCCGTGCTGATTTTCCCTGGGAAACCTGACCAGAGAATGAGAATTATGCAGTCAGTACATTTTGATTTACTGAAGAAGTCACAGCAGAAATAAACTGTGGTTTCAGTCCCTGCAGGACAGCGTCAACTGTGGAATCCAGGCTGTGGACCTACAGCTGCTTGATGTTCTGTAGGTTTGAAGCATTTTTTGTAATGAAACGTTAGAGGCTTGCTGGGCATGGTAGTGCATGCCTGTAATCCCAACACTCAAGAGGCTGAGGCAGGAGGATTGCTGCAAGTTCAAGGCCAGCCCGGGCTAAAAAGTGATGTTAAGGTCAGCCTGAATGGCATACTTAAGCCCTGTCTCAAAAAGAAAGAAAGCAAGAGGATTATAAAAATAATAGCTGAAGAAGTGGCTTTAACAATGAGTCCAGGTCTCAGGGCACCACCTCCCTTACCTTCCCCCCTGGAAACTCTGAAAGCTTCTGCCTCAGTTTCCCAACTCGGGCATTGAGCCAGCCTTGTTGTCTCCTTGTTGGAGTTGGTGGAAAGACACAGGGATGTCCCAGGACTCACGGAGGCTCTGGGCGGGCAGAGACGGCCAGCCTCCCTCCCTGGTCAGGGTCGCTTTGGTCAAGAGCGACAGCTGCTAGACAGGAACTGTTGAAGTCAGCTCCAGGCCGGTTTCCTCTGACTTCTCTGTGAAGTAGGGAGATTGGTGCAGGTAACCATGAGGGAGGCCTGTCAGCCCCGTCTCAGGGGTAGGGTTAGATTATGAGACACAGTGCGACATCCTCCAGAACAGCATCCTGGTAACCGCGGAAACGCTGGCCCCTGAGGAGCGAGGATACAGAACACTGATTTGTAACATCGTCTGTCCCGGGGGTGTCGCTGCACCCACTGTTGCCACTGAGTGAGGTCAGGAGCCGCAGAGCCACAGCAGGGCTCCACCTCCTGGCTTCAGAGGTGCAAATCAGTGACTCGAGGCCCAGGGAGGGAGCTCGCAGACCGAGGGTGAGGCACGCACGGTGATGCCTCGTGGGCCACCCCCCACCATGCAGAAGAAACACGCAGCTCTGGTCTCCGAGTCCGAGCAGGGCCCTCTCTGGTCCGGGCTCCCTGTGCCCCAGCCTCTCCTCAGTGCCAGTCCTCGTTAAATCCCCTGCCTGCTTGTTATGTTTGAGCAACGCCTGCAAAAGGCTGCCTGCCACACTGACTCGCTGTCATCAACCCACAGAGCTCAGGACTGTGACAAGTGAAAAGGTCGAGCCTTTGTGCATTAACATTACAGAGAAGCCAGGATGAGGGTTCCAACTGACCTCTCCTACAGAGGACCAGAAATACCTGCTGAGGACAGGGACCAGCCCAGGCGGAGCAGTTCTGACTGAGCCTGTGGGCTGCAATGCCCATGTTTCTGTCACACTCACCCAAGGGCAAAGCCAGTGAAGATGAGGGCACAGGTTTCTCCCAGACAGTGCCCAGGAAAGCCTGTGCATGATTATTTTTCAAGAAAGGAAAGGGAAGAGAATGAACAACTCATCCAAGCAGTGCTGTGCTTTTGGAGGTTAGTTCTGCCAGTTGTCTGTTTGAAACATAGGAAGTTGCATTTGGGGAATGGCAGCCCTCAGAATGCACTGGTCCCCCAAAAGAGCTCCAGAGGGCACAGAAACCTCGTCTTCAAATTATCTGACTCGCACTGGAAACTAAAGAAGCCTTGCAAGTGAGCACACTTTCCGAGAGCTCAGAGGAAATATGTTTTCTATACCCTTCCACTTTACAGATTTTGTGTCCTTTCCACAAACACAGGAAGGTCTTCCCCTGGAGTAGCCTTGGGATGCCCAGGACTCTGTGAGGTGTTAAGCGTGGATCGGTTTCGAGAACACAGCTTCACAGCTGGTGTTTCTGCCTTGCAAAGGATGTTGCAGGAGCCAGAGTCCTGGCCAGGAATCAGGGTGGACCCAGGGACCACCTTGCAAAGCTAAACCACATGTGATCCTCTTAGGTTCTGATTCTGGTCCCCCAAATATGTAAATCATGCTCTTCTTCTTGGGCCGTCAACAGTTCTGCAGTCAAGCTTTTCTGCAGCTTTGAGATCTCCGGTTACTATGATTTAGGTCTTAAGAAGGAAAAACATCTCAGTCAGTGGATTTGAGCCCTGACAGGAGGCAGGAGAGCAGCCCTCTTGGCATCTCTGCGGAGTCAGCTGCATGGTAAGCTGGAGTCCATGCCGCCAGTCGTCACCCAGCAGGAAAGAGAGATGATGGCCCAGCCACCAACGGGTGGACCCTCAGTCACGTGGGTGGGGGCAACACGCCTGTCCCCTCACCATGGCCTCTGAGTCGGAACAGGTCCTCTCACTGCCTGTCGTATCCTTAATCTTCTTATCCAGAGAATGCAAGAAGCTGGGTGCCACCACTAGGTAGAACAGTACAGCAATCTCTCAGCTGTTAGACACAGGGCTCCTGTGTGAGGCAGTAAATCTGCAGGGATCGCACCCGGGAAATGTGCATTGCACAGTCATTCACACTGATCCAAAAGGGAAGCGCTGCAGAGGTGCACAATGGTGCGCAGATAAACAAAATATAGTGCATCCATGCAATGGAATAGTGCTAGGCAATGAAGAGGAAAAGAGAACTGGGGTACGGAGTAATGTGGCTGAAGCTCAGGAACGTTCTGCTTAGTGAAAAAAGGCCAAAAAGGTAGACAAAAAGAATAAGTAGATCCCTTTGACACGAAATGTCTAGAAAAGCCAATAATGGCAGAATGTAGGTTATTAAATGCCTAGAAATTGGGGTAGAAAAGATGAATGGGCAAAGGGAATCCTTTTGGTGTAATGAATAATCTGTAAATGCTCTGATAATTATCTCACTCTATCTGGTGATTCTGGGATGGGGGAGAAAAAGAGAGCAAGACAGACAGAGCAAGGCAGACAGACAGAGAATACAGGTGCATGCAGTTGAACAATGTCCCTATAATTCCCGTTCCTCTGAAACCTCAGACTGTGTGGGACAGGATTTTGCAGCTCTCCTGAAGGTCAGTCCTCAGCTTTATCATTTATAACTGCGAAGACTCTATTTCTACAGAAAGTTATATTCCAAGGTTCCACAGAAATGTGAGCCTTTTTCAGGGGATGCAAATGTGAGCTTGACCTTAGAAATATGGATATTTCTTCCTAGGGCAAAATGTAGGTAAAAATATAGATTTCTTTTGGCTATTTTTCCAGGCTTCTTGGTCTGTTTGGAAACATCTCATTCTCTTTCTCACTTTCTTAAAATACCTTTTAAAAACCCTGCTTAGTTATCTCAAGAGTCTGTATGTGACCATGGCCCCATCTGAAGTCCTCGGAGGCAGACTGTTTTCTCCCATGTTTTGCAGTTTTTCTTTGTGAGCTCAAGATCAGCAGAGCTTTCCAGGAGGACCCGAAGCCCAGGGAAAGCATGCTCCTCCTGTCTGCTTTTTCTAAGCTCCTCAGGCCTGTTAGCAATTAGAGTTACTTCTGTGTTGATTCTTTTGCATGAATTTCACCCTAAACCTGTATCACATCAGGTTGGTTGCAAATTCTCAGGGGAGACATTTTCATCTCTATCCATAACACAAGCTGAGATGGTTTGCTTCTTTGCCCTTTGTCTTTTTTTGTTTTTATTTTATCTCACGTTTGATCATTTATAGCCTTGTGCTAAAAAATAAATAAATAAATAAATAAATAAATAAATAAATAAATAAATAATAAAAGATTCCTTCGAGGAGGAGCTTGGATGCGGATATCTGACCTTCAGTCCCAGACCACTAAGATAATCAGTGACAGCCTATCTGTCAGCTTCCCAATGTCCACTTCTGGTACTGGCCTCTGTGCTTTCTCTTACTTTTTTGTAAGTTTGGAGTGTATTTAGGAAAGCGTGTTGTTTCTTGCAGTCCAGAACTTCTAGGTCGTTTGTGGAGTGGGGGCAGGGTCTCGTGTCTTCCATGAAGGAAGCAGAATAATTACAGGTGGAGAAAGGAGGCATGAGAAGTCTCACGACCCATAATATTTCCATGTTCTCAGGGATTTGGGGGTGGGATTCTCTGCGAGGTGTGAGGAAAGGTCTTGGGGACACCGATAGAGACTTCTGAGGTGTGTAACATCTGTGAGAGATGAGAAGGGCAAGAAGTCACAGCAGAATCGGGTCACAACACTCAGGGCTCCACCTACAGTGACTAAGAGCAGAGGTTGAAAGTGATAGAAACCTAGATGATTCCATAAGGACGAGCATAATTTTTCTTGCTAAATCTCCTTTCCAGACTAATCAACAAGGATGTGTCCTCGGGGACAGGGGCTGTGGCCCTGACCCACGTCTGCCCCCAGTAGCACTGGAGCCCAGTGTCACCCTCCGAGTGCAGAACCCACAGCAGATTCTCCCGGAGGCCCTTCAGTCCCGTGTCGTGTCTCTGCCACTTTCCCTTTATGTTCTTCGTGGTTCTTGCTCAGCAGTTTCTCGAGGAGATTTCGCTGCAGGGAAACCTGTCCCCAGCGTTGCCTTAGCTGAGTGTCGGCAACGTAGACCTCATTTGCTGAACCAGTTGCGATCCCTGTGGTTTTCCAGTTCCTGCGATGATCACGTCCTACCCGAACACGACGCTGGCCACGCAAGGCCAGAAGAAAGAAATGAGCTGCACGGCCCACGGCGAGAAGCCCATCATCGTCCGCTGGGAGAAGGAGGACAGGATCATCAACCCCGAGATGGCCCGCTACCTGGTGTCCACCAAGGAGGTGGGGGAGGAGGTGATTTCCACCCTGCAGGTAAACGTGGCTACAGTCGGACAGAATCAGGCTTTACTGGGAGCCCGAGCTTGTCCTTTCAAATCAGTGGGTGTGTGAAGGTGACACATTGCAAATAATCTGCTGAGATGCATTTGTGAGACACCACTGGCCCCCCACTTTATGCAACAAAAATTACAGAGTAGCCTTCGATGGTAGAGCTTTATTGTAAGTGTTACTAAGGGTAAATTTATTATGAACATGGCAGGCAACCCAACTGTAACCAACACATACTAAAAGTAGGGCTCTTTTCATGGCAGTTATCCTAGAGGAAAGAAAGTTTCTGCTGTGCACGATTTAACTTCTGACCAAAAGAAACATTGAGCTGGGCGTGATGGCACACACCTCCTGGAGTAATCCCAGCACTCTGGGCGGCTGAGGCAAGCCAGTCACAGGTTGGAACCTGGTCTGAGCAGCTCAGCAAGTGACACAGACCTTGTCTGGAAATACTATACCAGGGCCGTGGATATAACTCAGTGTGAAGACCCTGGGTTCGATCCTTAGAGCTGCTTTGGATAAGTTTTGGGACAGAAAGTATTACAATAAAAATATGTATTTTCCTTGGCAAAATGCAATGTGAAAAATTGTCATTGATACAGATCACAGGCTGAAATGAAATACTGAATTCTTATTTTGTTAGCAGTGGTGGTTAGATAAGCAATAGATGGTTTCATTATGAGGGCGGAAGGTTTACTGCCACGCACACAAGGAAAACCCTAGAAGGCCTGCACGTGGGGCCCTGGTCACCACTCCACCCTGGAGGCCCCAGGCTTGGAGGAGAACCTGACCCTGACACCGCAGGCCATGTTGGCCCAAGCCCTGGTGACAGTGACAGCCCTCAGCACTGTCCTCACAGATGCAAATCCAGATGCACTGAGGTCCATGCAAAGCATCCCAGACTGTGCATGGTGCCTTCCGTGCCCTCTGGTGCACTGTGAGCCACCCGTGAGGCATCACTGCCGATTCCCAGGACGACGTGCACACGCTGTAGAGAGCCACTGCTGGGCAGCACTCAGGGAACAGGCACCAGGGAAGCTCTGTGTCTGTCCAGTGCAGCTGTGGTTTCTCCTGAGAGCTTAAGTGCAGTTGGTGCCTTCGGCGGGCGCAGAAGCCCTGGCTCACAGGCGGGCTGTCTTTTTAGATCTGGTTTTCAGGGGCGCATGCTCGCTTTGGAGGCTCGAAAGGTTTACTGTGAGGAGCAAGAGAGAGGGAGAGATGTAAATGGGAGCACCACACCCCCCATAAATCATACATCTGACTGAACGAGCCCACGGCCGACACAGCTAATTGGTGTCACACCTGCCACACCATTCACAGCCACACAGATGTGATGCCCTGGGGAGGGGAGGGTGGCTGGGCATGGCGAGTGTGGCTGAGTGTGTGAGTGTGTGGCGGCTGAGCGTGTGTGAGTGAGCGTGCGGGCGGCTGAGCATGCCTGAGTGTGTGAGCGTGCGTGTGGCTGAGCGTGCCTGAGTGTGTGAGCATGCAGGCGGCTGAGTGTGCCTGAGTGTGTGAGCATGCGTGTGTCTGAGTGTGTGAGCATGCGGGTGGCCGAGCATGCCTGAGTGTGTGAGCATGCATGTGTCTGAGTGTGTGAGCATGCGCGTGGCTGAGTGTGTGAGCATGCGGGTGGCCGAGCGTGCCTGAGTGTGTGAGCGTGCATGTGGCTGAGTGTGTGAGCATGCGGGTGGCTGAGTGTGTGAGTGTGCAGGTGGCTGAGCGTGGCTGTGAGTGTGCACGTGGCTGAGCGTGGCTGTGTGAGTGTGCGCCTGGCCGAGCCTGCCTGAGTGTGTGAGTGTGCACGTGGCCGAGCATGGCTGAGTGTGAGTGTGCGCCTGGCCAAGCATAGCTGAGTGTGTGAGCGTGCACGTGGCTAAGCGTGTGTGAGTGAACGTGCGGGCAGCTGAGCGTGCCTGTGTGAGTGTGCGTGTGGCCAAGCATGCCTGAGTGTGTGTGCATGGCCGAGTGTGGCTGAGTGTGTGAGCATGCACGTGGCTGAGCGTGCCTGAGTGTGTGAGTGTGCGCGTGGCCGAGCATGCCTGAGTGTGTGCGCGTGGCTAAGCGTGGCTGAATGTGTGGGCAGCTGAGCATGCCTGAGTGTGTGAGTATGTAGGCAGCTGAGTGTGCCTGAGTGTGTGAGTGTGCGTATGGCTGAGCGTGTGTGAGTGAGCGTGCGGGCGGCTGAGCGTGCCTGAGTGTGTGAGCATGCACATGGCCAAGCGTGGCTGAGTGTGAGCGTGCGCCTGGCCGAGCCTGCCTTAGTGTGTGAGCCTGCGCATGGCAGAGCATGCCTGAGTGTGTGAGTGTGTGCCTGGTCAAGCCTGCCTGAGTGGGTGAGCGTGTGCGTGGTCGAGCGTGGCCAAGTGTGAGCGTGCGGGTGCTGGGCTGCAGCAGGAGTCCGGGTGGGAGGTCTCAGGCTGAAGCCTTTCCCACTGACCTCTGGCTCCTGAATCAGCTGCATTTCCTTCTGCTTTCTTCCTAGATTTTGCCCACAGTGCGAGAAGATTCTGGATTCTTCTCCTGCCATGCTATCAATTCCTACGGGGAGGACCGTGGGATAATCCAGCTCACAGTGCAAGGTAGGAAGGAGACAGGGACTGGGTGACCAGCCCCAGGAACCCCGGGGCCCTGCCTGCTGGGGACTCTGCCACCTTCTTGTAGTGCAGGCAGATGCCAGGAGTCAGTGCTCAGCAGCACTCGAGAGCCCCCCACCTTGGTGTCGGGGTGCAGCTGGCAGTGGAACGGAGCCCTTCCCGGGCAGCACTGCCAGCGGGAAGTGGGGCGACAGGATGCAGTCAGTGCCCAGCCAGGGCTGCCCCTCTCCTTCCACTGTAGGAGCCCACGGGTTATACGACTGGGAGGGAAAGGGAAAGTTCATGTCTAGGACTGAAACATGCTCAGAGCTAGAGGTCCAGACCCAGACCCAGGACCATGCCACCGAGATGCCCAGGCTGGGATCTGCCCCACTGGTGCTGTAAAACCCAGGAGTCTCCAAAGAGTGGAATCGCCCCTCCCTAGATGGCCTGGAAGAAGATAAATGCTTCCCCCGGGGCCGTGACAGTGACCATGTGATGCTCACAGATCGCTTGTGTCACACTCAGGATTTGCACCCAAACCCGGGCTGCACTAACCCCCCATTTCTGTCGCTGGCACAGAGCCCCCAGACCCTCCCGAGATTGAGATCAAAGATGTGAAAGCGCGCACAATCACGCTCCGGTGGACCATGGGCTTCGATGGGAACAGCCCCATCACGGGCTACGACATTGAGTGCAAAAACAAATCAGGTAAGTCCTTTGCCTCCAGCTTTATTTCCGCTTCAAAAAGCGTGTCCTTCTCTCCTTTCCTCTGCATTTCTACCCATGAGCACACACCTCCCAGGGTCACGAGGCTCACAGGTCACTTTCTTTTCATGAAGGGAACCCAGGTTTCCTTCATGTCTGGCTCAGCTTCACCCCTTTCCTAGCAAACCAGCAGGGACCTCAGCCTGGCTCCCTAGTGGCCACAGACTTGGTCCTGTCCCCCTTGGGCACCTGGGCAGCCACTAGCAGAACCAAGCCCTCGTGTGACTTTGTCTGCCTCACCACGCCCCTGTCCCCTCCCACGTCTCCAGCTGAGGGGCCCTGGGTCCCGAGTTCCACACGTGGGTTTGAGGGTCTGCACTGAGGGGCTGCCGGGGAGCCCTGCAGTGGGTTTGCTCAGGGCCAGCGGCTACTTCCGCGCCCACCTCCTGGAACAGTCAGGGCAGGAATGCCCGCTGCTGTGCTGCGGGAGCACTTGGCTCAGGGCCCGGTCTGCGGATGGCACCAGCACCACTGTGCCTGCTGGACGTCTGTCCTCCAGAGCAACCCCCGCCCATGGCCAGTTTGAGCTTTCCGAGCCACCCAGCATGGGTAGAATACCAGCACTGTGGCCCCAGTCAGAAACATTAGTGTCTTCCAAGAGCCGGGAGGAAGGGAGCCCTGTCTCCACACAAAGGGTTAACACTGTTCCTGGAGGCCACTGCAGCAGCCTGGTTCTTTGCTTTCTGAGTGCCCCCATCGTTACTTGAGATTTACCCTGTCACGACCAATTTGGTGTCTTCTGGGCTGAGCTGTAGGAATGAATCAAGCTCAAGGAGTCTGGACAAAAGCAGGTCCCCGAGGAGGGACATTTCATTAACACACGTTGGAGGTGGACTGGGAGCAGGATTGGCATGGCCCGGAGAGAGGCGAGGGGCTGGCCAGGAAGGAGTTTGGGAAAGGAGGGAGAGGAGACCAAAAGAAGATGCAGCCAAGGGCACGCACAGTGCTTGGAAAACAGAGGCTGAGATGGCCGGGGTGGACCTGCTCGTGAGGAGAGACCCTCAGGAGGGCAGCAGGGCCCCAAGAGGCCCTGTTGCTGGGGTAAATGGCAGAACTGGCCCCAGGCTCGCAGGGACACCCATGACAGTGCCGACCCAGCAGGGCTTTCCAGAGCCAGGACAAACAGCTCCCAGGTGGCAGGGGCACCCTGTCCTCCCCTTGGCAAGCACTGGAGCTGCTCATGCTCTGGGGAGCCAGGTGCACAGGTCCCCAGGGGAACCCAGTGTGCTGGGACGTGGCCTCTCCCGGGCCTGCTGCTGCCCTGGACTTCTCCCCAAGAGTCCCCTCCATCCCCCAGCTCCAGCTGTCATGTGCTCAGAGAGCTGCGCCTCATCTTGGTCCTGGTGGGTCCCATACCCTAGGATCGCATGTGTACCTCTGTGGACACTGATTCCTGTGTCTCCACTGCCATCTCGGGTACTTCCCGGGCCCCTGGGCCTGTATCTTAAGGACTTTTCTCAATGCTGAGATAAAATACCCGACACCCAGTGTTGAAGGAGGAAAGGTTTATTTAGCTCACAGTTTGTGGAGGTTTCAGTCCATAATTAGCTGGCTCTAAGACAGGGTGGCCTGGCAGAGGGAAAATAGTTCATGGTGGTGGAAGACAGCAAAAAGCAGCAAGGGAGAGTGAGCCCAGCTTCTCTCTGCCCCTTACATTATATCCAGTCTACCAGAATCGGGGTGGTACCAATCCACTCGGTGGACACACAGCCTTAACCCCAGCACCCCTAGTCCCAGCACTGCACCTCGAATCAGTCACACTCTAGATTCAGCCACCTCCAAGGAGAAAAACTCTCTGACTGAATGAGGCTTTGGGGTACATCTAGACACAAATCATCACAGCCCACTAGATCCATTTCAACTTCGGCCATTTTTCCATACCTAAAGTGGAAGTTGGTGAAGTCTCTTTAAGAAGGGAATGAAACATTTTCCTCACTGTGGACACACATTTGCGCCTAATAAGAAGTAGCCGATCCTATCGTTCAGCTGCGTGCAGCTGCCCTGAAGTGCTGCTCCCCTTCAGCGGCTCGCCCACGTTTAGGAGACCTCGGAGTGCCCCCCTGCACACACACGCCTTCCTGCACGTCTGCCAAAGGCAAGGGCTCTGGGGTCTCTGCGCCTCAGGTCCCGGGCACCCAGCACAGCTTCCGGCAGGAAAGACCGTGTGGGTGGAATCTCTGTGCAGTTGGAACCTCAGAACTGTGTTTAGTATCGGCAGCAGCCCTGAACGCAGCAGAGATCGGCCCCATGTACCAAGTAGGAGAGCTGGGGCCCGCCCTCTGGCGCGGTCAGTGCCGGGCGGCCGCTTCGGGGATCTCCTGCTTCCTCAGCAGGCGTGGCGGAAGTGAAAAATCACACCCATAATTTAAGCGAGTGCAGTTTGTGGGCTGAGTGCCTAGAAAACAGGGCGTTCGAGTGACAGCTTTGGCGTCCTCTGTCGGGAATCCCTCCCCACAGACCACCCATCCCCTGGGGACCGTCAGTTCGCTTCTGCCCCTGCTGGGCCCTCGTGGCCACCGAGGCCAGAGACTGCCCAGCCCTGTGTGCTGCACAGCCCTTGCACCTGTGTCCTTCAGTGCACAGGAGCTGATCCGCCGACGCGCTCCTCTGTTCCAAGCCGCGTCTCACTCGCCCCACCAGGGCGCCTTCCTCTATCCCCGTTCACTGGCTCCGGAAGCAAAGTATTAGCAGCACATGCCAGGGCTGCCTGCCGCTAGCCTTGTCCAGGCCAGGACAGTCCCGAACAGCAAGCACAGCGCCACCTCCGTCAGCGTGACTCTGTTTTTCCCTCCGTGCAGCTACAGAGTCCCTCAAGTGCAGTGGCCCTCTTCTCCCCTAAGTCCACTGGCCACATGACCCCGCTCAGGACTTGAACCCAGAGGTGTCTCATTAGTTTTCAATTGGCCGGGAAAACCTCAACCTTCCAAGTCCTTGTCTTGGCCTCTCCTGTGACCATCTCCTGACTTCCCACTGTGGCCACCATGCAAGGGCAGAACCCCTGGTGTCCCCTCCCAGCCCCTGGGCCTGGGACCTGCTGCCTCTGCTTCCTTCCTTCCCTTCTCTGGTAACACACTGGTGCCTCCCAGATCTCCGATGGGCATGGGCTCCAGTGTCCCAGGATGTCACCCCTGGACGGAACTTCAGGCTCCCCTGTGCAGACCGATGGCATCTCCCAGCCCTCTCCTCCTATACCCGAGAGCACTGTTATCCCCAACTAAGGCAGCTTCAGTGCCAGCTCTCCCCGTGTCCCTGTGTCACCACGCGGGGCCTGGTGCCCCTTCACTCTAAGCCTGTCACACACCCCGGCTCCGAATGTCTGTGGGCCACACTGCTCTAGTCTGTGGCCTCTTGCAGCCTCTCCTCAGAGTGGCGCACACTCTGAACTTTGTCCTTGACAACTGTGTTCCTATGGACCCAAGATGGCTGTCCTCTGAGCAGGGGCCCCGGCCACCTCACCGTGGGCACCCTGTGGTTCCTCCAGGGGCCACGCGGGGCTCTCAGCTTTCCCTCCGTTGCTGGCCCTTTGGGGCATGGCTGGAGACCCTGCCTACTGCTCAGTAAATGCTCCTTCCCACTCCTGTCAGAACCAGGCAGCAGTCTGACCCCGGCCCCCACTCTTACTTCCTGTGCACTGGTAGATGCAAAAGTTACCCCCCGCCAGAATCCCCTCCTTTCACATCTGACCAAACTGTTTCTCTGCTCTGCTCCTCAGCAGGGCGCCAGGCCGGCCCTTAGCAGAAGTTGCCTTGGAACCTTCTTGGGGCGTCAACACAGTGTCTGTCATTCGGGGTTGTCGGAGAACAGGCGAATATCTGAGGCTGCAGAACAGGACTGTGAACTTGGGGTCGTTTGGGTGGGGTCAACCCCAGCCTCCTTCTTGCCCAGTCTGGAGCAGGAGCTGAGCAGTAACAGTCCCTGCATCGGTGGGATTTGTGAGAACTGAGTCAGATAGGACAGGGCTTCCCAGCGGCCCGTCACCATATGATCTGGGCTCCGTGGCCCAGAGATATGATCCATGGTCTGAAGGACCATTGTCAGGCATCTCAGAAGTTTTCAATATGCCAGGCTTGGGGGTCACAGATGTCACAGTTGGCACCGCGCCCCCGGGTGGAATCGCACATTGAACTGCAGATGTAGCTAGGAAAGATGTCTCGATACGCCTAGAAACGCAGGAGTTCTTGGGTGCAGGTCGGACGGAGAGTGTTTGAGGAGGCTGCAGAGCAGAAGGAAAAGGAGTGGCATTGCTGTGGGGACATCTGACAGGCCTGCTGGCCCAGCAGGGAGGGGCTTGTTTGCGCAGGGCACTATTCCGGAGGTGTGGCCCAGGCTCGAGGCGCTACAGGGTTGGTACAGAGGCTCTCTGGATGGCAGGCTGCAGAGCTGGTCCTCTCCTGCCTCCGTCCCGATGAGACTTAGCTTGCTGCTGGCCTCTTTGTGACACGCAGGGCCAGGTTCCTCTCCTGAAGGCTGGGCTTTCTCTTTGTAGGACAGGCCCGTATTTGCGGTTCAGTCCACTGGCAGAGATCTTCTCCCATGTTCCCTCTTCAAACTTCATTGTACGTTGTTCCGTTTCTGGCCCACATCTTCTCTTCATGTCTTGATCATGCGCCTCCAGCCTCCTGGGCTGGAAGGACACTCACCATGTACCTGTGCTCTCCGTGGTCAGTTCTGCTGTGCTCCGTGCCTCATAGCACGAGAACACACAACAGTGGTCTTTTCTTCACGTCTCTTGAAATCCTGTCTCTCTGGTGATAAGGCAGCTCCCTAAATCCATGCTCCTTGCTAGTGGGACAAGTGTGTGGCTCTGTCCCCACACGTGGATTGCTGTCCGTTTTCGTCCATCAGCCAAGCATTGATCCCAGGTCTACCCTGGGTCAAGTCCTGGACCAGCATGGGCACTAGGCCCCAAATATGGCAAGGGCCATTCTGTGCCCTCATGGCCCATGGAATCCAGAAGGGACTCACATCACCCAAAGGACTTTCATTCTGTTGAGTGTCCCAGGAGAGGCCCCGGAGAGGGGAGCCCTGCAAGTATCAACTCCCCAGCAGCCCTAAGGCTCTTTCTCCTGCCACACCCAACACCAGCTCGTGGCCCCCACCCCAGCCAGCAGCTGCCTGGACTGTGACAGGAGAACCACTCACTGACAGACACTCTTATCCCTGGCAGAAGCCCACCTAGCTTATGCCAGAGCTGCCCATAACAGTTCCTCACCCCGGGAAGGTACTACTGCTCCAAATTAGCTGTGGTCGGAAAGTAATGTCTGGGGTTAAGGAACCTTGTGATTTAGGACAAACAGAATTAATGGATGTCTTTGGTTAGCAGCGGCCTACTGGTGGCTGAGCCTGGTTCATGTGCTGGTCCATTTCACCACACTCTGTGTGGGTAGAAAGAATCTAGTGTGGCTAGAGGTGTTGCTGGGTTTCACATCTCCACAGGACTGAGGATTTTAGGAGGCAGAGAAATGGTGTCCAGACAGAGCGTGGCCAGTGTAGTGAGTGTTGAGTGGCCCATGTCCCTCTCCACTGGCTGTGCCCATGATGCCTGTGTTTCCCTGACTCGTCCCCCGAACCAAAAGAGCTCACTCCAGCCCTGAGCTCCCATGGTGTGGACATTAAGGTTGGCTTCCGTGTCCCTTCTGATGGCCAGTCTGCCAGCAAATGGGGAACACTGCCCTGCAACACACACACACACAGCCTCATGGGGTGTAACTGTTTTCCTTCTTTCTTTCTTTTTTAAAATTCCTACTTGTGAACTTTCAAAGGCAGAGGAAAAAAACTCACATCTCTATCTCTTCTTTTTTGAAAAACAAAACCCCAAAGACTCCTGGGATTCCGCTCAGAGAACCAAAGATGTTTCCCCTCAGCTGAACTCGGCCACCATCATTGATATCCACCCTTCCTCCACCTACAGCATCCGCATGTCCGCCAAGAACCGGATCGGCAAGAGCGGGCCCAGCAACGAGCTCACCGTCACGGCGGACGAGGCCGGTAGGTGGGGCCCAGAGCCCGCCATGTGCCGGGCAGACCGCTGCCCACCTGGGTGGGGCGCACTGATGCCTGTTCCCTAGCCCCGTGCCCCGCAAAGCCTCCAGCCTGCCCATCTCTCCACCCCAAGTGCACTGCACTTGGGAAAGAGCTCAGCTCGAGGCTCCAGTACCCGAGACCTCAGAGAAAGGCCTGTGGGGCTCACGGTTGGACCCATTTCCTGTCCTCTGGGTACGCTGAAGCCACCCTGGCGGGAAGACGAGGCACAGCCTTGCCCACCACCTGGGAAGTCCCAGCTTGGCAAGGGAGAGAAGGGTGCTCTGTGCTCTGGGGTACGGATTGATTTCTAGACAAGCAACGTCAACATTTCATACTATACTGTCGTTTTTGCCAGCTAGGAAGTGTTTTATGTCTAAGACTGAAAATTTCAAAGGTTCAGATAAATATTTTGAAGAAGGCAAAACAGTTTCTATCATCCTCTTACCAAGGGCTAAGCTAGGGCCGTGTTGACAGAACTCTGACTGTTTTGTAACCTGTTTGACAACAACATGTGTGTCCACATGTGTACACACAGTGTACGCAGCCCCGACACTTGGTCACCCTGCTTACGCAGTAGCAGGGATTAACTGGAGGATGGAGCAGTCAGGTGATGGCCAGTGGATGCTGTGGGGTGGGACATGCTGTCCTTGGCCTTCACTAGGAAGGGGACTGGGGCCAACGCCTGGCTTGATCCTTTGAGGGAGGGGTGTCTGGCCCCCACAGTTGTCCTTTTTAGCAGTCAAGGCCGTTAGCCGTCCTTACTGCAGCTGGCTTGGATGCTCGCTCCTGTTTCTCTACCTCCAGGAGAAGTCACTTCCCCAGGTGACTGAAGGTCACACCTGGAGCTTTGTCTCAGCCCCTCCTCTGCCACGCTCATTAACACGGGCCTGTACAGCTGCCGAGCACGTCTCCAGGCCCTTCCCTACAGTCCACGCCACCCGCTGTGTGGTTACTAAGTCCCAGTGTTAGCCCTGCCGCCTGTTTTCAGATTTTATTATTTTAAACACCCCTGTAATGAACTTCCTGTGGTATTTGCCTTATTACCGTTCCCCAGCTTATTTTCCTCTGTTGAAGTCTAATAATGCAGGCTCCCTGCATCAAATCAAATGCACCGCTGTTCATTCTTTGGACACATCAATATTCCCCTCAAGGAAATCAGTTTAAGCGCGGCTCCCCCTGGACCGTGGAGGTGCGCTGGCTTCTCGGTGCTGGAGGACATCTGTTCTTGAAAATTGCTTTCGAGGGCGGGCAACAGAATGCCTTCATGCGAAAGTGTCTGGGGTTAACCGTTTCTGAGTCTCGGGCAATCTCTGTGTGATTTCTCATCTGCAAAATCCCCAGCAACGATGCTTTCTCCTCCTTCCATGCACGTAGCTGATCACTGGAAGAAATTCTGAGCTCGAAATACACTTTGCATTTCTGAGAATCAGTGGGAAAGGAGTGTTCATTCGTTCCTACAAAAATAGAATCTTATTCAAATATTTATCTAAACACCCCCCGAGGCCTGGAGTTGGGCCATGCTGGGTACTCGGGAGAATAAGCTCCCCACCTCGGCCCTGGAGGGGACCTGTGGCTCCCCAGCATGGCGTCCTCCTCCCCAGCCCCCGTCTGATCCTGCACCGTCTCCGCGTGTGCATCAGGGCAGCTGCTCCCGGCTACCGGATGGCTCCCAGGAGCGAAGCTGCCACGGCTGCGGCTTCCGTTCTTCCTCTGTGGCCTTAGGCAGCTGCCGGTTGCCATGGCAGCCACAAGGCCAGGTGCACAGCCCCTGGCTCCCATGTGAGGGCTGCTGCCTGGCATTTCTGCAGACAGATGCAGAAGCCGCCCCTCTGGCTACGCACTGGCCTCTTGGGTGGGAACTGGGGGCACACGGCCTCTCTCCGGCAGTCCTGAGGCCCCCAGGGGATGTGGAGGGAGGGACCAGGGTTGGGGAAGCACAGGTGCAGAGCAGAGCTGGTCCTGGTGTAATCTGCTGGGCTCTGAGTGCAGCTGCCCAGGCCAATGCCCCCACCCCCTTAGACCCTGCTGCAGCCACTCTGTGCAGCTGTGGCCACCACTTCCCAAAGTCACATCCAACTGGCACCTTTTGGGGAGCTGTAGCCACCCTGAGATGCCTTTCACACCTTTACTGCTTCCTTCCCCCAAAGAAGTGGCCTCCCCTCAGAAGCAAGGACCTCGGGTGGAAGCTCCTGGGGGCTGCAGACTTCTCACTGCCACGCTGATGTGGGACCCTGCCTCCCGCCAGCCCTGAAGACCCCTCCCCACACCCACCACACCCACAGCACGGAATCCTGGGGTGCTCAGTGCTGGGGACCCCACAGGCCTGCTCTGATAAAGCCAAAGTGTAGGGAGATGGGAGATGAGGGGGAAGAGGCAGGAGGAACCTGAGCTCCAGGAACCTGCAATACTGCCCTGTGCACTTCACATGAACAGTTTGTGGGTCTCTGTTTAGGTCCTGCCACCGTGGAAACTTGAGCTTTGGATCTGCCTGGGATGCTCTCACAGGCAGAAGTCACTGTCACCACGCACATCCCAACACCAAACCCAGAGTCAGTTTTTTGAAGGAAAGTGCAGAAATAGATTATCATGCCACTTAAATGCTCTTGACTCAGAGATCAGCTGGGTAACAAAGATCACACCACTTAGCACTTTCTTCTTGACGCCTGGAACAACCCTGAGCCCCCAGAAAGCAGATGTGGAGGGAGGAGCTCGGCTCTTAATGGACCCAAGTGGGACGGATTTCCCAGGTCTGGCTGACGGCCGTCAGTGGTCACGGCCGCAGCCGGTGCTGTGCAAAGCCCAGTCTCCCCCATTAGCCTCTGCCCTCAAGAGGTAGAGGGTCACCCCGTGCCTTGCTGCCGAGTGCAGGGTGGCTGACCCCTCATCATGTCCATTATGAATCCGTGTACCAAGTGCGAGAGTTCAAGTGAGCGCAAATCTGTTGAAACAACACTGAAATTGCACATACTCTACCACAGGATGGACGGTTTGAATTTCAAAAAGACCCAGAACCATTGGTGGGTTTCAGATGGGAGCACTGAGTGAGGGCTCCACAGGAACCAGGGGTACCCTGTACCCCATGGAGCCCTCAGCAAGCTGTCTCTGCAACTGGCTACCCTTCTTTATTTGATTTGGAGATACTTTAGAAATCAAACCCAAAGAAATAATCAACCTCTTTGTTCTTCCTTATATATGCCACGAGTATATTGCTGGCTTGCCTAGATTGTTCTGGAATATTCTAGAATGTTCTTCCCCCTTCTCCCTTATCACTTGCAAAGCTTTGCTCAAATATCTTCATCCTGATAAATTCTATATTAAAACCCTACCCAACACCCATTCTGGCCTGTTTGGTCCCCTCCATCCCTGAACACTTTTTCAAAATAGCATGTATCATGTTCCAAAATACCGTGCAAACTTTGGGCTTCTTGCCTGTGGCCTATTTCTGGTCCCCTCCCACATGGACAGGAAGGTGTCTGCTTTGTTTAGTACTGACATCTGGGATGGCTTCTGGCGTATAGTAGGTACTAAATGAATACCTAGTTTAAAGGAGGGAGTCCCTTATCCATAAGTGGCAATTAGATGTACCCAGCCTCTCCCCACCTGGTGGCAGCTGCTCTGTTTGGCTTCTCGCTGACCCCTGTCTTGGTCCTGCTTTCTCCTCCCCTGCTGACCTGTAGGGTGAGATCACATAGAGGCTCCTTGGTTCTTTCTACCTCGATCCTGGCCTTGATCAGAGCCCCACATGCACACAGAAGGCTGTCAGGCGATGGCTCAGTAGGGGAGCAGGCTTAGATTCAGGAGTGATTCCTGCCGGGGTGGTGCAGGCAGTTCAGTAAATGGTCGGACCCGGGACTGCATCTATGGCCAGGGAGAAAGCATCATGAGGGCAGAACGAAGGGCCGAGACTCGCATCTTCTTGTCCTTCGGGAGGGACGGGCTGGAGGGTCAGCAGGAGGCTCCGTGGGCAGTGGGGAAGGACGCAGGCCAGCAGGTGGCCCTCGATGGACCAGGAGGGAAATATAAGCAGAGACCATGGATGTGGGAATTGGAGCTGCTGCTACTGTTTCCAGCCAAACAGAACTGGTAGGCGCTGTGTTGCCTTCCTGAAACTATTAGAAGCGTTAAATCCGGGCCGCCATCACCAGTTACCTACGCGCTGGTGAGTCTGACATCGGTAGAAATGCAGAGGTTATTTATTCTGGAAAAATCCATTCATAATTGATGTTTACCTCTAGAATTCTCCTCTCCCAGGAAAAAGCCAGGTATGTGCCTAAGTTACAAACTAAAAAGAAAAAGAAAACTGCAGTGCTTCCTGTATATATTACGGCTTCACTTTGGGAGCTCAGAGTCAAATGTCAGTGTGATTTTTAAATTCAGTTTATGTACAGCACATAATAGTGACTCCCCTATTTCAGCATTTCAGCCTTGGGAATTTAGTCCACCTTGGGTTATTTTACAGAAAATGGGATGAGAACTCATGAAAAATATCACCACTTTGGTTCTGTGTAGATCCTGCTAAAATTCTGAAAGGACACTAATTCTTATAATTTTAAAGGGTATTTTAGGACTTAGGGCAGAAAATGTAGTGCTCTGTGGAAAAATACCTTTCTAGTCCTGTTGGACATACAGCCAGCCCTAAAGTGCTATGCAGAGATCATCACGATGATTACTGTGATGATAATTGTGGAAGGATTTTTTTGGTGCGTCTATCAGTGTATTTTCCAATGAGAGAGAGACCCAGATGCAAGGGTAGCCCCGCGGAGGGGTTATTAAAGCCGCTGGAGTACTGGCGGGCTCAGGGATTGAGGCGTTACAGCCACAAATAGCAAGCTCTGTCCTGGACATGGAGCCGTTTCCCCACTGCTGCCGGGGGACCTTGCCAGGGCAGACTGCCACTGGCCATGAGCGCAGCCCGCACTGACTGTTCCTGCTTGAGTCCAGGGCATCTGCGGAGATATTCCATGGATATTTCATTTTAGTTATGCGTATATCTCGATAATAAAGGCCAAGAGTGTCAGCCTCCCTCTGCCTGAGATGCCCACGCTGGAGGTCATAGCTGGATACCTGCAAGGACTCCAGGTACCCTGAGGCTGCCTCTGGTTCCTAGCAGCCTGGCTTTTCCTGTCCGACCCGGAAGAGCACGATTAAGTAGAAATGGCCCAGTGTTGGTGTCCCTGCCAGGCCTCAGGGCACTTTCCAAGAATGGCATTCACATGGTTCTTGGCCAACCCAGCGCCATGAATAAGAGCAGAGACCCATTCCCCAGGGGGCATCCGCTCCTGCATGCCCCAGGGCAAAGTGGGCATAGCACTCTGACGGTGGTTACCATCGGCCCCATGCCTGCCTCACTGGTCACTGTTCTGCAGATTGACTTTGGTGCTGCCAGGGCCTTGGCCCTTCAGGGGTTAATACATCCAAGAGGCTGCGGGACCCAAATGTCTAGTCACCCTGTGACCTTCTGCATAGAGCGGCGCGTGCTCTGTGTTTCAGCATCCACAGGTTGCGTTACCTCTGCAGGGACAGCCAGGCTCTGAGGCCAAGAAGCTCAGAGTCCACCAGGGGATAAGAGACGGCAAGGTGACCTGTGAGTGTGCGCAGCACCCCAGGGTCACTTCTGTCCCAGCCAGCCAGCACTGTTTACCTCCACTGTGGCCAGCTGTCCCCAAGCCCACGATCACACGGGTCACCTCCTCTTTCCTCCCCACAGAGCAGCCAGGCTTGCACTGCAGGGCTCATGACTCCCCTTGTCCCAGCCTCTGTGCCTTCCAAAAGCCCACAGCTCACTCTGCCCATGCCGTGCTGAGTCCTGCTCCGCCCTCGTCACAGCCTGCACTTGGCATCCCTGGCTCCCGCATTTGCTGGTCTGACTGGCTTCTGATTGAAAGTAGTAAAAGCTCTGCATCCACCCTCACACACACAGACCTTTTCCTCTGGATATTACGCTCTGGTCGGTGCAGATTAACAGCCAGCTGCGTTGTGACGGCAGCGTGTGGGCATCCAGGCGAGGGCATGCAGACCTCTGGGCATGCTCAGGAGTTGGACTCCGGGGGGCCCTGGAGCCAGGCCTCCGAGACCCTGGGGTGGCCCACGTTCTATGGAGGAAGGAGCCCATCAGGTTTCAACTTGCTTCCTTCAAACTGGAAGTCACCCAGGCCTCCCCTGCTGGCTGTCCCCTCTCCCCAGCCTCTGGTCCTGCTTCTGTCCTCAGGCAGGACCCCGTTCCTGAGAGCTCACCTCTGCTTCTCCCAGTTAAACCTCCCTGTCTTCCCCCCATTTACTTGTATTTGCTGAGAACATTATTCTCAGAGCAACCCAATGATATAGATTATGTTCCATCGTCATATACAGGAGGAAACTGAGTCACAGAGGTGACATGACCTGCAAAACTATGATGTGGTTGAAAAGTGGCGAATTCAGAGTTGGACCCTAGGCAGGAGATGCAAATGCCCACGGGCCTCGATGCGGCATTGTGATGCTACTCAGCATTTCTTCTCTTTTGAAAAAATAAAAAATAAAAGAAACCCCCTTGGGACACTTTCTACACTGTGCCCCGCACAGTGCACTGCTAACGGGCACCTACCCAGAATGGGACTGTCTTTTGGGGGCTCCTGACCTATAGCACCACGGGGGGGGGGAGTAGGTTGGTGTGAGCTGAAGACTGTTTCCCTCTTCACCGCTTCTTTCTCTGTGAGCTCCTGGCTCACAAGAGCTATTAGCTCAAAGTGTGGAGAGCTACAGTGACCCAAAAGACCCAAGGCAGAGGAGTCCTGGCGCCCCGATAGCTCTGAGAACTTTGGGGAGGCCAAACCCAGGCCACAAACAAAGCTTCCCAGAGCGAGCGAAGGACCGCCCCGCACGGCTCAGAGAGCCGCAGGCTTGCGTTTTGTCTCAGAGCTTCCTACCTCGCCCGTGGCTTGCTCAGCCTTGGGTCTGTGGGGGACCCGTGGAGGAGTGCTGGGGAGGAGTCGGGGGTGGGGGTCCCGGGCTCATCTCCTGCAGAGCACACAGTGCGCGGGTTTGTCCTCTGCATGGCCCCCGCCTCTCTGCGTCTGCCATGTGGCTTGCCCTGGAAGCCCCGTCTAACCTGTCTGTGGGTTTTTGGTCCTTACAGCTCCTGATGGCCCACCTCAGGAAGTCCACCTGGAGCCCATATCATCCCAGAGCATCAGGGTCACCTGGAAGGTAAACCGCCAGCTTGGTACTCCTGCCTCCTTCCCACAGGCGTGGGCTCTGCTCTCGGGTGTGGGCTCTGCTCTCGGGCGTGGGCTCTGCTCTCGGGCGTGGGCTCTGCTCTCGGGCGTGGGCTCTGCTCTCTTGCTAAGTGCTGCTGCCCCTCGGCAGGGCATTAGCCTTCTGTGAAACCTTTGCGTTGCTGAAACCAGTTGGCTTGGATGCTGCTGCCATTGCGTGAACGTTGAACAATATAATTATGCAAACGAGCGAAACCCTGGCGTCACCGAGACAATCTCCGTGGCCAGTGCGGCCCATCATTGACCAAGACACACCGACGAGACCTTCACATACACTTGCATCCCTGTGTGAATTCTCTACACCAGGTTCTGTCCCCACTGCCCGCTGCCGACCTCACAGTGCGCCTCAGTGCCCACCACAGTTGTGGCCACGGTTCTGGTCACAAACGGAACCGGACGAGAACCGAGTCAGACTTCCACACCCGGTCAGCTCTGAGCCTAAGCGCTGACCTGGATTTGTGTCTCATCCATCTGGATTTGTGGCCAGAACTGCAGCAAGGACCACATCCGGGGAGCAAGGTGCCGCTGTAGCGTTAGCCCTGCGGCCCTTGTGATTGTTGTTGGTACTTGAACTGAGTCTCCGCACTGATGTCTTTGCTGTGCTTTCTGACGTCTCTGCCATCGCCCCAGGGTATCTCTGCTCCCATGGGTCTCCTGGGTGGCAAAGCCCCGAGTGTGAGCCAGTCCACCACGCCGGGCCCTACCCCTCCGTGTCCTTCGGCCCCTGCGCTTCCTGCCCAGCCATGGAAGCAGCCATGTCCCCAGGCCGCGTCCCAGCGCACAGGGCAGCTCCGTGCCAGCTGCTTTGGGACAATACAGCCTGTGGATATAGCTTCCGAGGCAAACTTCCTCCGAAGGAAGCTGGGCCGCCCTGTGTTCGGGGCCATTGCCTCAGAGCCAGGGCCTGGGGGCAGCGGCTGGTGAGGACACCCCAAGGGGCTCTGCTGCCTCCACAATGCGTGGCCTGTGCATCCTGCCCTCTCCTCTCCCAGAGATGAAGGCAGCCATGGTGAACCCCACCTGTGACCACTGCGAACCTCGGACGGCCCGCCCATGAGCGTGTTCCTCCTGGCGCGGGCTCCTTCACCTGCTGACCAGCGTCTGTGGTAAGATCAGTTCCATGGCTGGAGGCCACATCAGCAGGAGTGGGTTCGCCCCATTCGCCTGGAGAGCGGGCCCGGTCCCCAGCCCTCTGTGCAGAGTTCAATCACCAGCCACGGAAGACATGAAGCAGCCGAGACCCGCACATGTGAGCACCGTGCACAGAGCTCGGACTTGGCTGCTTCTCCCACCTGACCCGCACATTCTCCCACAATTTGCTGCTGGGAGAGAATTTTGGGTTTTTGCTGCTGTGGCTTCCAGAGCATTTTGGGTTCTGCGTGATGATGGGCATGTCTGTGGCAGAGCGTGGGGCTCAGAGGAAAAGCCAGGAACCTGCTCGGCGCTCAGCGGCATCTGTCGGGGCGGCAGCACCCAGGTAGCAAGCAAGTTAGGGGCGCTTCTGCTCGGTGCCGGGCGGGGAAGACGTGGCTGTGAGATGGAGCCCGGCTCTCACCAGCTCGGACCCGGCCACCCCGTGCCCTCAGCTCTGCACACCCTGTCTGTCCCGTGTGACCCCAGATGGGCGGGTGACCAGCTCCCCGAGGCAGCCTGGCCCATGGATGCAGCAAAGGGTGTCAGCGCTTTCAAAGTGCGTCGCGAGGCAGCTGTGCTGATGGATACGCGAGGGGAGGCGAGGATTCGGAGACGCCTCTGTTTCATGGCAATTTTGTGTGAGGTGACTTAAAAAAAGACGCAGAAGGCCTCAGCCCAAGAAGAGCTCAGGAGAGGTGGCCGGGGTAGAAATCTCAGGGTACCCGGAAGCCCCCAGAAGGTGACTGCTCAGAAGAGAAAGAGATGCTGGACAAAGGGGGAGAATTGGAGGGGAGGCTGGGGGTGCCAGATGCAGCCGCCCTCTGTCACCCTGGACGTGGATGGCAGACTTCGCTGTCCCACACGGGGACACCTCTGAAACCGCCATCCTGGGCAACAGTCAGCACTTCTCCCTTTGTACTGCAGCTCATTTCTTCTTAGCCAAAGAGAAGTTTCAGATTTCAAATGCTTCAAGTCCAGCAAAGGCTGCCCAAGGTGCGCGCGATGCAGACCAGCCCATGGGACACGCCACACCCCTGATGTCAGGCTGTGACTCCGACACGGGATGGTCATTCCCTCACCCGAGTCGTGTGGGCCTCCCCTGCCCCAGCTGTCTTTGTCCACTCCGCATACAGGTCACTTCCCCTGACTGGTCCTGCTTATCCGCGCTGCAGATGCTCGTGACCTCTGTGAGGCTGGGGAAGGTCCGTGTGGACCTCATAGTTCTGTCCCCTGCACTGCCTGTCACCCTGGGCCATGGCCGTGGGGTCGCTCCTGCATGGTCACCTGTGTACCCCCACTGCCACCCTGCGAGTCCCACACTGCAGGGTGCGTGCACTGCCCACCTCACTTTCCCCGGGGCCTCGAGTGTGGAGGTGCAGAGGGAGGGAGTGATGACCATGTGCATGAGCTGGGGTGAGGGACTCGGAGAAGGTCGGGGTCCCCATGGCTCAGACACATCTGTGTCTTGGGCTGGGGCTCCCCTCGCCAATGCCTTCCAGAGTACTGGGATTACACATGCCCCTTCCTCTTAGAAGTGATAACTCCAAAGAAGGAAAAGTAGGGCAGGGATGCACCACATGGCCGTGTTGGTCAGCAAGGAAGCGTTCAGCCCACCCAGACCATTCCTGTGGGCAGACAGAGCCACCCGCCTGCCCTTTCCAGGACCAGCCCCCAGGCCCTAGTCCTGCTGTGGACACCTGAGGTCCCTGCAGTTGCCTGAGAGCCTCTGGGTGCCTGGGTGAGGGACAGAGGTGGACAGCTGTGCAGAGAAGCCCTCCAGTGAGTGACCCCACCAGGGCCCCTGGGCGATGCCTCCCAGCCCCAGCGCCGCCTCCTGCTGTTCACTCCACTCCACTGTCCGCAGGGTCTGGGGAGCCGAGGTCAGGTCTCGGGCTCCTTCTCCACTCCTCGGCCCCAGGGCTAAATCAGCCCTAGCGGTGGCAGCCAGGGCATCGGGGCTGGCTCATGGCCTCTCGCAGCGCACAGAAGCTCCCCCTCTGCTGACTGCTCATCCCTGTAAGAGCGTAACACCAAGAGGCCAGGCCACTCTTTAATTCCTTCTATTTGATTATTTTGAGCATCCGTCCCGGGACGCTGCCCGTCACAGGTCTGCTTTGCTTTACTGCCCCCCTCAGCTGGCCCCTCTCCCCCTTGAGCAAGATCTCCCTCCCCACTGCCCATCATCTCTTATTTTGCTCATTATTCAGAATTTGGGTCTCTCTTCTAAGAGAAACCACACAGTATTTAAGCTCGTGGGTCTGGTTTATTTCACTGACATTATGGTCGCAAGGTGCATGCGTTTTCCTACACGGGGCTAAAGCTTATCCTTCTTCACAGCAGAGTAGCAGTCCACCCCCGAGCAGGGCGTGTCCTGCCTCCCTTGAGATCTGCAGATGGTGCTGATGCTGCATGCTGAGGACCAGAGCCTGCCACTCTGTATCGGTCCCCAGGTCTCCTGAGTCCAGATCACAAACACCTCCTGGCCTGAGGGTTGCTCTGGGCTCCTCTCCCCTTGAGCGGCCCACGTGGGCTCTGGTTCCCTCCCCCAGGTGCATCATGGGCCCTGATGGCTTTGCCTGCAGTATGGCCCTGGCTGCGCGGTCCACACCCCCTGAGGCTCCAGCAGAGCCCCTGCTCTGCCCAGAAAGGGCGCCTCCCTTCCCGAGCACCGGCTTCACGCCGGTCCCATCTGACCACAGAGCCCTGGACGGAGCAGATTCGCAGCGCGCATCTCTTCCCTCTGATACTGTTGTTCAGAGCGGTGGCTTCTGTGTGTGCTGGCAGCAGAGACAGGCTGGACGCAGACACTACCTTGTCCTGATAGGGACACAAAGTCAGCAGACTCCATAGATGAATTCGCAGGGATCCAAAAGAAAACTTTCAGTGCATTTTTCACTGGAATCACCCGACCTGCTGGAGGAGGGCAGTGCTCTTTGGTGCAAAATTCTGCAGGGTGGGCCTTGAGCTGACTCCGGTCAGCAGGGGCATCGGCAAAGCCCATCGCTTGCAGGGAGAGAGAGAGAAGCACACCCGGAGCAGACGGGGCTGAGGGTCCTGCCTGGAGACGGAGGCCTGCGGCAGTCACTGCCGGGGTAGCTTCCTCCCCCACCCGCATGCTTTGCTGGGTCCACCACAGGCTGCTGGAGGCGGATTCACAAGGACACGTGAAATACACTCACTGCAAACCTGCAGACAGTGGTCACCGCGCCGCTGTTTCCTGGAGATCAGAGCTGTCCCGAGTTGGAGGGATTTGGAGGCAGGAGGAGTGGCACCAGGCAGGGTGAACGTGGCCTGTCCAGGGGACGCCAGGTGGCTGCACAGGGAGGACTGGGCAGAGAGGGACAGAAGTGCCAGGGTTCAGGCTCGTCGCTGGGCACCAAGGTAAATGAACAGAAGGATGTGATTCACCATGGGGAGAATCATCCCTGTGTGAGTGATGGAGACTGAGCACCCGCTCCAAGAATCAGAGTCCATCGGGGATCCGAGGATGGGGGAAGGGAAGCGCGGTGACCTCTGTCACTGTCACAGCCTCCTGTGGAAGGACCGCATCTGGTTGAAAGCCGGAACACAGAGGGGGCCCTGGGGGCTTCTGTTGTCATTTCCCTCCCCGTATTTATTTTGCAAAGTCCTCCTTTGACAAACCATAGGGAGCGGACTGCTGTCCTGATGAGCTGAGACGTTGACCTACTTACTCTGTTGTCTTGGTGGACCTGTGGTCAGGCTCTGCGGGAACAGCCTGTGTGTCTGGAGCGCTTCTCCTAGAAGGGGAGACCCTGCACCTCACCTGGCCCTGAAGAAGCTCCTGTCCCCCACCCCTGGGGAGGCTCAGCAGGGAGGCTGCACCTCCCAGCGCTGCGTGTGGACAAGTGACCCTCTGGTGGCCCGGCGTGCTAAGGCCCAGTGGAGCATCTGTGCAGGGGGACAGGTCCAGTCTCCAGACTGTCCCAGGAGCTACTGAGAATACCTTTCCCCTCCAGCCAAGCCACGCACCTGTCCGACAGCTCGGTCATGGGTGCGAGTCCAGCCCCTCCTCTGACTACACAGCCTGCTGCCCGGTCAGCCTGAGAACGAGCAGCGAGATTGTGTGATACGCTCGCACCACCCTGATGCAGAAGCCCCCAGTCAGGACAAGCAAGGGATGAGGCCCGCACCCTGGAGACCTTACCTTCTGGGGCTTGCACTCTGTCTGCTGCCCGGAAACCAGAGCGGACAGGTCGCCCCAGAGGCAGCGGAAGTGACTGATGGGTCGCTGGAGCCCAGGAAAGGAGAGCTGCTTGCTGGAGACCACCAGGGAAGGGCCCCGTGGAGCGGAGCTGGCCGGGGGCAGGAGCGGTTCCGAGGGCTGCAGGAGGAAGAGTGTTCCTCGCTGAGGACTGTCAGGAGCGGGCCGAGCAGAAATCCAAGACAAGCACCCAGGAGGAGTCAGCAACACCTAGGCTGAGCCCGGGTCTGACTCTAGGCGCAGCTCGGGTCTGGACGGGGGGCCCTGGCCCGAGCTGGGCCTTGGGAAATTTGTCTTCTCCAGCATCTCGGGAACCCAGATCAGCTCACGCTTCAGGCCGGAACTCTGCCTTCTCCTGTCTTCCGACGCCACCTTAGGAAGAACATGGGCTCCGCTCGCTGGATTTCCTGAAGGCAAATAAGTTGATTTTTTTCCAGTTGCGTGCGTTGTTCTTCCCTCTCCCAGGGGGCTGCAGAGCTGCGCTCTCCCTGGGGAGGTGGTGGACCCTGCTCCCCACGCACGGGGCTGGCGTCCCCTCAGATATAGCCTCATTTTTTTCATTAATTTAAGTGCATCTCAAAAATTAAATCTGTGTATTCTAGCTATAAATTAAAAACAAAACTTAAACATTGCCTGGCAGAGTGAGAATTTTTTCTTGCTTTCACACGTCAGTGTAGGGTACTTTCTCTTTCTGTCACTGATTAAGTTTTCCTTTGATAGATATGTTTTATTTCTGTAACTTTGCAAACTTAATCAACGGGCTTAGAAAGAGGACCAAAGTTGTGTGAGTTAGACTCTAAGTCTATACTGACCTTAAAAAAACTGTCTTAACCTCACTGATATCCAGTGTTTCATTTATCTGTAAAGAAGGCGGAGATCACACAGGGAGGCTGTGGAGAAAACAAGCTGATGGATGACAGTGTATGAAGCCCTCCTGTCCCCTGGAAAAACACGCGCTCTCCGTGGGGGTGGACCGTGGAGGAGGTGGAGGAGGTGGTCAGCGTGGCAGAGCTGGTCATAGAGATGGCGGAGGTGGAGGTGGTCGGGGTGGTGAG